>NC_069419.1:2240553-2290553 GCF_026875155.1 Cherax quadricarinatus | reverse complement strand
CATGTTCTTGTCATGTTTATACAGCCATTGTCACCTGGTCTGCCTTCATCACCGGAAAACACGCGTAACAGAATGCAAAGTACCTCCATATAGCGTAAATATTTACCCGTGATTGTCTTACAATTCTTTTACTTTATAGGTTTGACCTCGGGAGATGATCTGTTTTTAAGAGAGAGAGAGAGAGAGAGAGAGAGAGAGCATCAGCATCATTTACTTACAGTATCAACACAAAACCTGCAGATAACACAGGTATCGTCCGTGCGTGTAGTGTAGTGTAGTGATATGCTAGGTCCGGTACACTCCGGCCCTCACGAATAACCCACTTGAAAGTCGCTTACGTTTTTTTTTTTTTTTTGTGCTGGAGTGAGACCTGCCTAGAGATCCACTTCATAAAATTTATGATCTGAAGTGAAAACCTTTATGATGAAAATCAAAAATAGATAGATATTAGGAGTAGGAAAGGAAGAATAATAAGGGAAAGGTTGGGTATAAGTGCTGGTGGTGAGACGACAGCGTGTGCTCTTTCCTGCTGATGTGCCGGGTCAGCTGGGTTGTGTTCATTATGTAGGCAATAGTCTGGTTAATCAGGCGGTCAACAGGCTGCCAGGAAACTCTCAGAGTCGCTCACAGGAAGCAAGGACAGGAAACAAGAGTAACGAACACTAAAAAAAACACGCAGACAAGCCATAGATACATTAGGAAATGGCCCGAAATACCATACACTATAGGCTACTACATGTATCTGTTGTTGTTGTTGTTGTTGTTGTTGTTACTATTATTATTAGTAAGAGGAAATACTACTTCGCTCTTTGGGGCTGTGGAAAAGTGGAGTGAGTTAGAAGACGTTGTGGAGGTAAACTTTATACGCAATTTCAAGAGTAGGTATGACCCACCCATCAGAAGGAACGGTAATCAGTAACGCCAATCAGTATTTGCCAGTAATGAGAGCTGTGAGCTCCACAGACCAGAGTGTATATTATACACAAGCACTAGCGGAAGAGAAACTGGTACTTGCAGGAGGAAGGAAGGAAGGAAGGAAGAAGGAATGTTTCAAAGAGGAAAGAAGAGTGTGAACGATGTAACAAAAAGAGAGATGAATGAACACGTCAGCGGCGCATTAGACGTCTACCAAAAACACGAAAATAAATCTTTCCTTAGAAGGCATTGTGGGGGGGAGGGTTAGGGGGAAATGGAAGAGAACGATGGGGGACGAGACGAAGGGATAAATGGAAGGGAGAGGACTGAAATATGTTTACGCGAATATTTCGTAGAATTTTAATACTAGTGAATACAGTATTAAACACAGTACCATCACTGGACTGTTATTTGGTGTAAATGTACTTTTGTGACTAGTTATATAGAGGTTTGTGTGTGTGCGTGCGCGCGTATGTGTGCGTGTGTGCGCGCTTGTGTGTGTGTGTGTTGTGTGTTTGTGCATGTGTGTGTGTGTGTGTGTTTGTGCATGTGTGTGTGTGTGTGTGTGTGTGTGTGTGTGTGTGTGTGTGTGTGTGTGTTTGTGCATGTGTGTGGTGTGTGTGTGTGTGTGTGTGTGTGTGTGTGTTTGTGCATGTGTGTGTGTGTGTGTGTGTGCGCGCGCGCCCCTCTCCTATTTGTAGTTGCAGGAGTCGAATCTGCTCTTGGTCCGGCCTTTCCATTGGCTGCTACTGGGTACGCTTCTGGCTGCCTGAGCTCTATCATACCAATACTTAAAGCTATATATGGATTTTGCCTGGAATCGCTATGCAGATCGTTCCATTTGCTGACCACTCTAAGGCTAAAGAAGTATTTCTTTTTATCTCTATGACTCGTAATTATTTTTTGACTTGCAGCTGTGATCTGGAGTACCTGAGACCCGTCTTTCCGTCTCTCAAGCAGATTCGTCCTGTCCACCCTGTCTGTGTTGTAATCATGTCACCCCTGATTCTTCTGTCCTCTTGTGTCGTCAGGTTTAGCTCCTCTACTCTTTTCTCATAACTCACACCCCTCAGCTCTGGGACTATTCTCCTAGCACACTTTTGCATTTTTTCCAGCTTCTTGACATGCTATGCAGAATGTGGGTTCCATACTGGCTCCTCGTACTCCAAGATGAGCCTGGTATATATCACATAAAAAGTTATGAAAGCTACCCTAAATTTGTCAGTCTCGCGTTAGTTGCGACCGTTACCCAGTTGATGTGTGCCAAAGGTGAAATGCTGGGAAACTGTGCTCACCTTAAGGTTCTCTTCTGGAGAGGTTTGCAGCCTTTGTTCCCTGAGACTGTGCTCTGTATCTGGTCTTCTTTGCCCTTCCCCGATTTTCATACCTTTGCGCTTCCCCTATTTTCATACCTTTGCGCTTGCTGAGGTTAAATTTTAATAGCCACTTGTCAGACCAATCCAGCAGCATGTCCAGATCCATTTGTTTGTATTCTCATTACTTTTACGTCATCTGCAAACGGGGTTACATCTTCTGTCTTGTTAACACACAAGAAACAGTATTGATGCAGGTACTGACCCTTATAGAACCCCTCTCGTCACATTTATCCATCCTGACACCTTCTGGACAATAAATCGTTGTTTCCTTCCTTGATCCACTGTAGCATGGTACGGCAGAAGGGATGGAGGAGTAAGCAGGAGGGATGGAGAAGCCAGCAGGAAGGATGGAGAAGCCAGCAGGAGGGATGGAGAAGCCAGCAGGAGGGATGGAGAAGCCAGCATCAGGGATGGAGAAGCCAGCATCAGGGATGGAGAAGCCAGCAGAAGGAATGCAAGAGCTAGCAGGAGGGATGGAGGAACCAGCAGGAAGAATGGAGAGGCCTTTGATATACCTTTGAAGAGTTTCGAGAGTCTCTCTACTCTCGGAGCCCGGCCATGAGCCAGACTCGTCTGGTGCTTGCCTGGTCAACCAAGCTGTTGCTGCTGGAGGCCCGCTGCCCCACATATCCATCACAGCCTGGCTGATCCAGCACTTGGTGAAGATACTTGTCCAGTCTCCTCTTGAAGACTTCTACACTTGTACCAGCCGTGTTTCTGATATCTTCTGGTAAGATGTTGATAAGTCTGGGGCCACGAATGTTGATACAGTGTTTCCTTATTGTCCACACCGCACCCCTGCTCCTCACTGGGTTTATCTTATATTTCCTCCCATATCTCTCACTCTAGTATGTTGTTATGGCAGTGTGCAGATTCGAGTACTTTCCAGGTACATATTATCCTTTATCTCTCCTCCGCTCCAGTGAGTACATGTTCAAGACTTTAATTAAGGCGTTCCCAGTAATTTAAGTGCTTTACTGGTTCTATGTGAGCCGTAAACGATCTCAGTATTTGCTCCAGTTCTGATATTTCTCCTGCTTTGAACGGGCCCGTCAGCACTGTGCAATATTCTAAATGAGGGAGCACTAGCGATTTGAAGAGTATCTACCTGGAGTCTACCTGGAGGGCATTCCGGGGATCAACGTCCCCGCGGCCCGGTCCATGACCAGGCCGTCTGGTGGATCAGGGCCTGATCAACGAGGCTGTTACTGCTAGCCGCACGGAGTCCAACATACGAATCACAGCTCGGCTAATTCGGCACTAACTTTAGGTATCTGTCCAGCTCCCTCTTGAAGACAGCCAGGGACCTATTAGTAATTACCCTTATGGCTGGTGGGAGGCGGTTGAACAGTCTTGGGCCCCGGACACTTATTGTGTTTTCTCTTAGCGTACTACCCCTCAAGGAAGGTTCCTTGATGTTGGTGAGGGGCTCTTGATTTTGGGAATTGGATCTGTGCTCCAGTTCCACGAATTAAGCCTGAATGCCTTCCACAACCCCCCCCCCCAGGCGCTGTATAATCCTCCGGGTTTAGCGCTTCCCCCTTGATTATAATAATAATAATCTTAGTGTACTAATGGCACCCGTATTTTTCACTGGGGGTATGTTGCATCGCCTGCCAAGTCTTTTGCTTTCGTAGGGAGTGATTTCTGTGTGCAGATTAGGACCAGTCCCTCCAGGATCTTCCATGTGTGTAGATGAATGGTTCAGAGAACCGACATGTTGATAAATTAGACACATGTGCAACTCTTGGGTATCTTTATTGAGGAAACGTTTCGCCACACAGTGGCTTCATCAGTCCATACAAAGGAGAATCTTGAAGAACAGGAGGAGAATGAGGTAATCAGTCCCTCAACCTTGAGTCGATGTGGTCAGTCCATCAATCTTGAATAGAATACGGCATACGTGCTGAGAAGGAGCTTATAAACCGTTGGCAGGAGAGGTGCAGCAGTCATAGGTCGTGTAACATTTGTTCAATGTTGAAGTGCCCAAGAATTAGGCAAGCGAAGAATTCCCAAGTATTAAGATCCCAAGAAGTTGCAGTGTCTGACAGGTTTGTAGATGAATGGTTCAGAGAACCGACATGTTGATAAATTAGACACATGTGCAACTCTTGGGTATCTTTATTGAGGAAACGTTTCGCCACACAGTGGCTTCATCAGTCCATACAAAGGAGAATCTTGAAGAACAGGAGGAGAATGAGGTAATCAGTCCCTCAACCTTGAGTCGATGTGTTCAGTCCATCAATCTTGAATAGAATACGGCATATCAGCGGAGAAGCAGCTAATAAACCGTATGGCAGGAGAGGTGCACCAGTCATAGGTGGTGTCACATTTGTCACATTTATCAACATGTCGGTTCTCTGAACCATTCATCTACAAACCTGTCAGACACTGCAACTTCTTGGGATCTTAATACTTGGGAATTCTTCGCTTGCCTAATTCTTGGGCACTTCAACATTGAACAAATGTTACACGACCTATGACTGCTGCACCTCTCCTGCCAACGGTTTATAAGCTCCTTCTCAGCACGTATGCCGTATTCTATTCAAGATTGATGGACTGACCACATCGACTCAAGGTTGAGGGACTGATTACCTCATTCTCCTCCTGTTCTTCAAGATTCTCCTTTGTATGGACTGATGAAGCCACTGTGTGGGCGAAACGTTTCCTCAATAAAGATACCCAAGAGTTGCACATGTGTCTAATTTATCAACATGTCGGTTCTCTGAACCATTCATCTACAAACCTGTCAGACACTGCAACTTCTTGGGATCTTAATACTTGGGAATTCTTCGCTTGCCTAATTCTTGGGCACTTCAACATTGAACAAATGTTACACGACCTATGACTGCTGCACCTCTCCTGCCAACGGTTTATAAGCTCCTTCTCAGCACGTATGCCGTATTCTATTCAAGATTGATGGACTGACCACATCGACTCAAGGTTGAGGGACTGATTACCTCATTCTCCTCCTGTTCTTCAAGATTCTCCTTTGTATGGACTGATGAAGCCACTGTGTGGCGAAACGTTTCCTCAATAAAGATACCCAAGAGTTGCACATGTGTCTAATTTATCAACATGTCGGTTCTCTGAACCATTCATCTACAAACCTGTCAGACACTGCAACTTCTTGGGATCTTAATACTTGGGAGTTCTTCGCTTGCCTAATTCTTGGACACTTCAACATTGAACAAATGTTACACGACCTATGACTGCTGCACCTCTCCTGCCAACGGTTTATAAGCTCCTTCTCAGCACGTATGCCGTATTCTATTCAAGATTGATGGACTGACCACATCGACTCAAGGTTGAGGGACTGATTACCTCATTCTCCTCCTGTTCTTCAAGATTCTCCTTTGTATGGACTGATGAAGCCACTGTGTGGCGAAACGTTTCCTCAATAAAGATACCCAAGAGTTGCACATGTGTCTAATTTATCAACATGTCGGTTCTCTGAACCATTCATCTACAAACCTGTCAGACACTGCAACTTCTTGGGATCTTAATACTTGGGAATTCTTCGCTTGCCTAATTCTTGGACACTTCAACATTGAACAAATGTTACACGACCTATGACTGCTGCACCTCTCCTGCCAACGGTTTATAAGCTCCTTCTCAGCACGTATGCCGTATTCTATTCAAGATTGATGGACTGACCACATCGACTCAAGGTTGAGGGACTGATTACCTCATTCTCCTCCTGTTCTTCAAGATTCTCCTTTGTATGGACTGATGAAGCCACTGTGTGGCGAAACGTTTCCTCAATAAAGATACCCAAGAGTTGCACATGTGTCTAATTTATCTTCCATGTGTAATTTATAATGCATCTCTCTCGCCTGCGGTCAAGTGAGTACAAGTCAAGTGCTTCCAAGGGTTCCCAATAGTTAAGGTGTTAGATGGAACTTATATGTGCAGTTCTCTAGATCTGCAATATCACCTGCCTTGAGTGGAGATGTTAATGTACAGCAGTATTCCATCCTAGAGAAAACAAGTAATTTAAAAAGGATCATCATTGGCTTGGCATCTCTTGTCTTGAATGTTCTCATTATCCATCCTATCAGTTTCCTCGCAGATGTGATAGTGGCACTGTTGTGATCCTTGATGGGGATGGGGAGTCAGCAGGAGGGATGGAGGAGCCAGTAGGAGTGATGGAGGAGCCAGCAGGAGGAATGGGGGAGCCAGCAGGAGGGATGGGGCAGCCAGCAGGAGGGATGGAGGAGCAAGCAGGAGGAATGGGGTGCCAGCAGGAGGGATGGGGGAGCCAGCAGGAGGGATAGGGAGCCAGCCGGAGGGATGGAGGAGCCAGAAAGGAGGGATGGAGGGGGCCACCGGAGGAGGGGGGACCCAGCAGGGGGAAGGGGGCCCAGCCAGCAGGGGGGATGGAGAAGCAAGCGGGGAGGAATGGGGAGCCAGAAAGGGGGGGGGGTTTGGGGACCCCACAGGAGGGATAGGGAGCCACCCGGGGGGAGGGGGGACCCCAGCGGGAAAGGGAGGGGAGCCACCCAGGAGGGTGGGGAGCCACAGGGGGGAGGGGGGGGGCCAGCAGGAGGGATGGAGGACCAGCAGGGGGGATGGGGAGCCAGCCGGAGGGTGGAGGAGCCACCGGGGAGGGGGATCAGCGGGAGGGGAGGAGGAGCCAGCAGGAGGGAGGGGGAGCCAGCGGGGGGGGAAAGGGGGAAAGTCAGCAGGGGGGAGGGGGAGCCAGCGGGAGGGTTTGGGGACCAGCCGGAGGATGGGGGGCCCACCCGGGAAGGGATGGGGTCGGGCGGGAGGGGGGGAAGCCATTAGGAGTGATGGAGGAGCCAGCAGGGGGGATGGGGCAGCCACGGGAGGGATGGGACCAGCCGGAGGGATGGGGGGAGCCAGAAAGGGAGGGGGCCCCCATAAGGGGGGAGGGGAAAGCCACAGGGGGTTTTTGGGGGAGCCAGCAGGAGGGATTGGGGGCCAGCAGGAGGGATGGGGAGCCAGCCGGGGGGATGGGGGACCCCAGCAGGGGGAGGGGGAGCCAAAAAGGAGGATGGGGAGCCAGAAAGGAGGGTTTGGGGGAGCCAGCGGGAGGGAGGGGGAGCCACGGGAGGGATGGGGGAGCCACAGGGGGGATGGGGGAGCCAGCAGGGGGGTTTTGGGAGCCAACCGTAGGGATGGGGGAGCCACAGGGGGGAAATGGAGAACCCAAACCCAGGAGGGATAGGACCAGAAAGGAGGGATGGAGGAGCCACAGGGGATGGGGCCCACCAAAGGGGGAGGGGGGCAGTTTAGAGGGGGGATGGGGGAAAGCCAGCAGGAGGGATGGAGAATAGCAGGAGGGTTTGGGGGACCCGCAGGAGGGAGGGAAAGGAGCCAGCAGGGGGAGGGGAGCCAGCAGGAGGGATGGGGACCCCAGCAGGGGGGAAGGGGAGCCAGCGGGAAGGGATGGGGAGCCACAGGGGGATGGAGGAGCCACCAGGGGGGAGGGGGACCCCAGAAAGGAGGGAGGAGAGCCAAACCGGGAAAGGGAAATTGGGGACCCCAGCAAGGGATGGAGGAGCCACCAGAGGGATGGAGGAGCCACCCAGGGGGGATGGGGGGGCCCAACAGGAGGGATGGGGACCACCAGGAGGGATGGGGAGCCACAGGAGGGAGGGGGAAGCCAGAAAGGGCGGGGAAATAGGAGCCAGCAGGAGGGATAGAGGAGCCCCCCGGGGGGATGGGGGACCCCGAAAGGAGGGATGGAGGGGGGGGGGGGGGGGGCAGGAGGGTTTGGGACCAGCGGGAAAGGGAGGGGGACCGGGCGGGAAGGAGGGAGGAGCCAGCAGGGGGGAAATGGGAGGGGCCCAGGAAGGTTTGGAGGAGACAGCAGGAGGGTTGGGGGAGCCGGCGGAAGGATGAAAAAAAATCGAGTGGGAGGGATGGAGGAGCCAGCAGGGGGGATGGAGGAGCCAGCGGGGGAAAAGGGAGGAGCCAAAAGGGGGGAAATTGGAGGACCCCCACAGAGGGATGGAGGAGCCAGGGGGAGGGATGGAGGAGCCAGAAATAGGGTGGGGGAAACCCCACAGGAGGGATGGGGGCCAGCAAAAGGGATGGGACCACAGGAGGGATGGGGGGGGCCAGCAAAAGGGGAGGGGGGGAGCCAGCGGGAAAGGGAGGGGAAGAGCCAGCGGGAGGTTTGGGGGGCCCAGCAGTGGGGAGGGAGGACCCAGCGGGAGGGAGGGGGAAACCCACACTAGGGAGGGGGGACCAGCAGGAGGGATGGAGGAGCCACGGGAGGGATGGAGGGCCAGCAGGAAAGGAGGAGCCGCAGGGGGGATGGTTACACGCAGCTTGAGGAAAGCTCTGTGTTGATCATTATACACAGTTTTTAAACCAAGGGCACTATAATTTCTAAATCGTCCTCACACCCCACGCCCCCACACGCCTATCCCAGGGTGGGTGGGGGGGCGCGCGTAAACGTCACAGTAACCACTGGTCGATCCTTGAAGGTAGAACAATAAAACTATTTTTCCAACACCTCTCTTTCCCCTTTCCCTTTCCTTTTCCTTTTTTTTCCACTCTTCTTTTTCCCTTTTTCCTTCTTTTTTTTTCCTCCCTTTCCCCCCTAATATCTTTCCCCCTTGGGTTTTGTACTCCCAGGAGGTGGGGGGCAAATTTTTAAAATACAGTGTGTTGCAGGGGGTGGCACTGTACGTGTTGGAGGATGGCACTGTACAGTGTTGGAAAGGGGGGGCCCCGTACAGTGGGGTGTTTAAGGGGGGCACTGTACAGTGTGTGTGAAGGGGAACCGTACAGGTGGGGTGAAGGGGGGGGCACTGTACAGTGGGGTTTTGAATGGGTGGGACTGTACCGTGGGGGTGAAGGTTTGGGGGCACTGTATAAACGTTTGTGCAGGTTTGTGGCACTGTACGTGGTCAGGTGGGGGCACTGGGATAGTGTGGTTTTGGAGGTTTGTGGCACTGTTTCATGTTGGGAGGTGGTTTGGGGACTGTATAGTTTTGTGTGCAGGTAGTTTGGGAACCCGTTCAGTGTGGGGCAGGTGGGTTTTCCTGTATATGTGTGTGCAGGGAGTGGCACTGTACAAATGTGGGGCAGGTGTGGCAAATGTATATTTTGTGTGCGGTAGTTGGCACTGTACAGGTGGGGCAGGTGGTGGCACTGTACAGTGTGTGGGGGTTGTGGCCTAATAGTGGGGTGAAGGTGGGGGGCACTGTACACTGTATAAGTTTACATTATATGCAGCCTTCCTCCAAATCCCCAACCCCCTTGTCCCCCCCCCCTCCCCCCAGCCTCCTACCCCTCTCAGCTCCCCACCCCTGTCCCCCCTCTCCCCCACCTCCTCCACTCTCCAGCTCCCCAGCCTCCTCCCTCTCAGCTCCCCACCTCCTCCACTCTCACTTCCCCCGGGCCCCCTTTCCCCCTCCCCCCCCAGCCCCCTCCACTCTCCCGCTCCCCCCGCCTTCCCCCCTCTCAGCTTTTCCCCAGCCTTTTTCCCCTCTCAAACTCCCCAACCTCCTCCCCCCCCTCAGCCCCCCCAACCTCCTCCCCTTCAAACTCCCCAACCTCCTCCCCTCCACTCCCCAAAAACCTCCTCCACTTTTTCAGCTTTCCCCCGCCTCCCCCACTCCAGCTCCACCAGGGCCCCCTGTCCCCCCCCCCTTTCCCCCCGCCCCTCCACCTCAGCTCCCCCGCCTTCTCCCCCCTCAGCTCCTCAGCCTTCTCCCCTCTCAGCTCCCCAGCCTCCTCCCCCTCTCAGCTCCTCAGCCTTCCCCCTCTCAGCTCCCCCAAACCCCCTCCCCTCCCCAGCTCCCCAACCCCCCCTCCCCTCTCCCGCTCCCCAAACCCCCTCCCCTTTTCCCGCTCCCCCCCCTTCTCCCCCCCAGCTCCCCAGCCTCCTCCCCTATCAGGTCCCCAGCCTCCTCCCCCATCCCCTCCCCAACCCCTCCCCTCTCAGCTTTCCCCCAACCTTTCCCCCCCCCTCAGCTCCCCAAAACCCCCTCCCCTCTCAGCTCCCCCCAAACCCCCCCCCTCTCAGCTTTCCCCCAAACCCCCTCCACTCTCAGCCCCCCAAACCCCCTCCCCTCTCCCGCTCCCCAACCTTCTCCCCTCTTTCCCCGCTCCCCCCCTCCCCCCCTACAGCTCCCCCCAAACCCCCTCCCCCCCTCAGCCCCCCCAGCCTCCCCCCCTATCACTCCCCCAAACCTTCCCCCCCCTCCACTCCCCAGCCTCCTCCCCCTCCAGCTCCCCACCCCCTTCCCCCCTCAAACTCCCCAGCCTCCTCCCCTCTCCCCCGCTCATCTGGGGGTAATTTCTCCCCACACCATTTTAAATTTGATTTTATAAATGTAAACTGCTTACGCCCGTCGAAAAATTTTCCCCCCACGGTCCAATAAATCACAGAAAGAAAGGGTGCTCAAATCTTTTCTTCCTCTCCCCCCCCCCCTTAAACCCCCTTTCTTCCCCTCCCCCCCCCTTACCCCCTCCCCTTTTCCTTTCCCCCCTCCTCTCACTCTCTTTGGAAGGACCCTGGATGTGACAATGGCAAAAACCCCAAAAAGTGGGAAATAAAGACACTGGTAGCAGAGAATCCTTTTAATACGTTTCCCCCCAAGGGCTCGGCTTAACAAGGCCCCGAAAGGCATCATGAGGTCAGACTTTGGGGAAACACAGGTCCCCATGCGGGGGTCAGTGATAAATATCTTTAAGAAGAAAAAAACCCCGAGAAGGGTTCTCCCCACTTCTAATTCCCAAAACTCATTTTTTACTCCTGCATCCCGAAGTCTTCCCTCAAAACACAGCACACCCAAAGAGGAAAAACCAACTCAGTCCCAAAGACCCGGGTCTCCTCCACCGGGCACACGGGTTTTTCAACACTTACAAAACAGTCTGCCTTTATTTTTGGGAAATTGGTGGGAAATACTTGGGAAAGTTTTCTGTAAAGCTCCTTCAAAAGCCGGAAAAAGTGTACTGAGCCTTAAGAGTAAAATACCTGTACCAAGGGTCAGGTAACCAGGCTGTGAAGAAAAATTGGATAGCGGGGGTGTCAGGATTAACAGCTTGGTTGCCAGGCAAGCAAAGAGACGACCTGGCCCAAGGCTGGGCTCTGGGAGTAGGAAAAAATCTCAAATTCCCTCGCCCCGATTTTGCGAAAAACCGCGTTGGGGAAAAGGTTAAAACTGTTCTATTTACCGAACTATTTTAATAAACCCGAAGCCCGCCCGTTTACAACACTGGGTATTTGGGTCTATACATTTTTTGTCGAGAAGACCGAAAAAACCTTCAGATACGGCTTTTAAGAACTAAAAAATATACCCAAGAGGGATAAAAACCCAAAAGGTATACAAGTCATCAAAAACATTCCCCCCGGTATAAAATGGGGACGCGAAATTTTTTGGGAGCACAGCGGTGATTTCCCCCTCACCATACTACTGACAAAAAGGGGGGAGTGGGAAAATTCTGGCTGGGGCCCGTTGTCACGAAATTTTTTTAGCAAACATAATAAACTCATCATTTAAAGCCCTTTACCCTCTAAAATTCACATTTGACCTCACCTGTACCCCGCCCCACACTCGGTTTCCCCCCCCATTTTATGACCCCTGTGTGCTCGTTTCCTTTAAAAGGGGGGTTTATGATTTTTTTACGTATACTTGACAAAGCCCGGCCCCAGGACAAACCGTTGGGATTAAAAAAGGGTTCCCTTGTTTGCATGACAAAATTGATACGATAAACAGAAAAATGTTGAGAACTTTCTGGTTTTAATGGGGGTGCATTCCTTTCCCCGGTTGAACACGTCCTTTAACTAAATTGGGTTTTCCCAAAAATCTTATATTGTCGTGTTTTACTTAAAATTTTAACTTCAAAGTAAGGGGTATAAAAGGGTTTACACACCGCTCAAATGGAAAACACCCCGGCTTGTCCAGGGCGGGGCTGCGGCGTACGAAAACACGGGCACTCTTTAAAGGTTTTGTCAAAGGGGCGCGTAAATCAAAAAGGCAGCGGTGTATGTATAAATTTTTTTTACGAAAAGCAAACTTGTGATTTAAAACTGACAGGTCCCGTGGGAAGATATGGGTTTTCATTATCATACATTTGATAAAATTTGACACATTGCAAAAATTTGGGGATCTTTATTTTAGGAAACGATCTTTGTACGGACTGATGAAAGGGCACTTGTTTTGCGAAACGTTTCCTCAATGAGAATACGCAATGTTGCACATGGGCTAAATTATCAACTTTTCGGTTCTCTGAACCATTCATCTCCATCAATACATTTCTTGAAGCTACGTTTCGCCCACCATTATCCAAGATCCCCAGGACAGGTCTTTGCCCGGGTCTTCTCCATGTGGTGACCCGGCAGCAAAGAACAAGAGAAAATGAGTTTATGTGAGGTGAAGTGAGACTCCCTGCCAGGTACCATGACAGGAGGAGAGGCAGGGCTAAATAATGGCGGTGTTTTGCTTTGGTGAAATACGTTGTGTTAGTAATTTGGATATGATGAAACTCCTTGTAATCAAATTGGGTCCACCTGGTAACTAGTTTGTCATTCATGAAGTCCTTGAGGTGTCCATAAGAGTTGCTGTGAGTCGTTCAAGTCAAGAGCTGTCAAGCGTTGCGGTGGTCATCAATTCACTGTGCGATCTACAGTGACGTGTGTGTCTCATTGTTGTATGGTGACATGTACTCACCTGTATGTGGTTGAAGAGGTTGGTTCTCAGCTCCTGGCCCCTCCCCTTCGCTGGCTGCTTCAAGAGCCTTATCGTACCTCTTCTTAAAGCTACG
Organism: Cherax quadricarinatus; assembly: GCF_026875155.1. NCBI lineage: Eukaryota > Metazoa > Arthropoda > Malacostraca > Decapoda > Parastacidae > Cherax > Cherax quadricarinatus. The sequence goes on along the minus strand of NC_069419.1, from coordinate 2,277,513 downwards.
TATGGATCCCACCTCTACCACTTCACTCTCCAGATTGTTTAACTTCCCGACTACTCTTAAGGCTTTTATATAGCGTAATGATGTTTGTGCGTACTGCGTCATGTGTGTCTAGCATGGTGTAGTGTAGCATAGTGTAGTGTAGCATGTAGTGTAGCATGGTGTAGTGTAGCATAGTGTAGTGTAGCATGTAGTGTAGCATAGTGTAGTGTAGCATGTAGTGTAGCATAGTGTAGTGTAGCATGGTGTAGTGTAGCATAGTGTAGTGTAGCATGTAGTGTAGCATGGTGTAGTGTAGCATAGTGTAGTGTAGCATGGTGTAGTGTAGCATAGTGTAGTGTAGTATGTAGTGTAGCATGGTGTAGTGTAGCATAGTGTAGTGTAGTATGTAGTGTAGCATGGTGTAGTGTAGCAAGTGAAGTGTAGTAGTGTGTACATGGTGTAGTGTAGCTAGTTGTGTAGCTGGGGTGTAGCATGTGTAGGGTAGTAGTGAGCATGGGGTAGTGTAGCAAATGTGTGTAGCAGTAGGTAGCATGGTGTAGTGTACATAGTGTATGTAGTATGTAGTGTACATGGTGTAGTGAGAAAAGGTAGTGTACATGTAGTGTAGCATGGTGTTGTAATGGTGTAGTGAGATGAGTGTACATGGTGTAGTGTAGCAAAGTGTAGGTAGCATGTAGTGTAGCAGGGTGTAGTGTACAAGTGAATGTGTATGTATGTGCATGGTGTAGGTAAGCAGGTGTAGGTAGTATGTAGTGTAGCGGGTTAGTGTAGCATAGTGAAGTGTAGTATGTAGTGTAGCAGGGTGTAGTGTAGCTAGTGTAGTGTATATTAGTGTAGCATGGTTTTGGGGTAGCATAGTGTAGTGTATATGAGTAGTGTAAAGGGTTTATGTAACAGGTGTAGTGAAACATTTTGTTACACGGGGGAGTGTATAGTGTATTTATCAGGGGTGTAGTGTAGCATGGTGTAGTGACATGATGTAGTGTAACAGGTTTTAGTGTAGCATGATGTAGTGTAACATGGTGTAGTGAGCACGGTGTAGGTATGGTGTAGTTTTCATGGTGTAGTTACATGGTGTAGTGTGCATGATTAGTGTAGATGATGTAGTGTAACATGGGTTGTAGCAGGTGTGTGTATAGATGTATGTAACATGGTGTTTTACTGGTGTAGTGTAGTATATGTAGTGTGCATGATGTAGTGAAAAGGGTGTAGGTAGCCGGGTAGTGTACACGGTGTGTGTGGTGGGGAGCAGCGTGGGGGGGGGGAGTAGAGGGGGTAGTAAGAGGATTTTATATCATTGGGATGATGGGAAGCAGCTGTCAGTGTGTGAAGGCAAGTTATTACTGTATTGGTCATCACGACCGCCACCCCGCCTCTAGTGACAGCTGTCTCCAACACCTTCATCCTCCTCCACCACTCCAGCACTTACTTAATGCATTCCACGCAAACTCCAAACACTCCACGCTTATTCCAGATGTCTTGTTTTAACTCATTTGGATAAAACCGCACTGTATTTTGTATGAAACTTAAATGTTAGGAACACCCGCAGTGTGTATTAAGTACCCTGTCATGTGCTTAGGTATCTCTGTTTTCAAGGTGTTGAGCCGTCCAGTGGCCTTTTCAAGTCATTACTGAGATTATTAACCGGAGATAGTGGAAGATGAGGTAATCAGTCCCTTCAGCCTTGATAGGTGTCTAGTGTCGTATAACCTGCATCAATCTTAAACAGAGGCCGGATTATTATTATTATAATCAAGGGGAAGCGCTAAACCCGGAGGATTATACAGCGCCTGGGGGGGGATGTGGAAGGCATTCAGGCTTAATTCGGGGAACTGGAGCACAGATCCAATTCCCTAAATCAAGAGCCCCTCACCAACATCAAGGAACCTTCCTTGAGGGGAACAGAGGCCGGAGAATGGACGCTTATAGACGAAGCGGTATAAAACCCCATCCCTTTCCCTTTTTGACACTGTTCAGGGTGATATACCGAGCTCCTTTTGTCAAGGCTGAGGGGCGATTGCCCCCATTTTTCCTGTCCCGCTCAAATCTTCGTTTAATTGAAAAAGCCACTGGATTACGCACGTCTTCAGAATAGAGACCAAGCATCGCACGAACACGGGAACTAATAATTAATTTACAAGATAGTAGCAGCCTTCAGGATGACCTGCCCCATACACTGAGTCAAAAAGAATATATGTGTTGTCCCCATGTAAAGGTGGGGTTGGTTATTAGGTTACGGTTGAGGTGGTTCTTAAGAATGGTTTATGTTGGTAGTGGGGGAAAGGGGAAAAATTTTAAATGGGGGGAAAAAAAAGGGTAAGGGGTTTGTAGTGGGGGATGGAGAAATGAGGGTTGGGGGGTGGTGGGGGTGGAGGTGGGGTGGTGGGGGGAGGTTGGGGGTGGAGGGAGGGTTGGTGGTGGAGGTGGTGGGGGGGGGGAGGTTGGTGGTGGTGGGGGTGGAGGGGGGGGTTGGGGTGGTGGAGGGGGGGGTTTTGGGGGTGGTGGTGGGGGTGGGGGAGGTGGTGGTGGTTTGGGGGTGGGTGGAGGTGGTGGTGGTGGGGGGGAGGTTGGTGGTGGAGGGGGGGGTTGGGGGTGGTGGTGGAGGGGATGGGTTTGGGGGGTGGGGGAGGGGGGGGTTGGTGGTGGAGGGAAGGGTTGGTGGTGGGGGGGGGGGGGTTGGTGGTGGTGGTGAGGGGAGGGTTGGGGGTGGGGTGGTGGGGGGGGTGGGGGGGGGGGGGGGGTTGTGGTGTGGTGGTGTGAGGGAGGTTGGTGTGGTGGTGGGGGGGTTTGGTGTGTGGTGGAGGGGAGGTGTGGTGGTGGTGGGGGTGGGGGGTGGGGGTGGTGTGGGTGGAGGGGAGGTTGGTTGGTGGGGGGTGGGTGGGTTTGAGGGATGGTGGTGGTGGTGGTAGGGGAGGTTGGTGGTGGTGGGAGGGGAGGGTGGTGGTGGTGGTGGGGGGAGGGTTGGTGGTGGTGGTGGAGGGGAGGGTTGGTGGTGGAGGGGAGGGTGATGGTGGAGGGGAGGTTGGTGGTGGAGGGAGGTGTGGGTGGTGGTGGAGGGGAGATTGTGGGGTGTGGGGAGGGGTGGTTGTGGTGGTGGTGGAGGGGAGGTTGGTGGTGGTGGAGGGGGGGGTGGTGGTGGTGGAGGGGTGGGTTGATGGTGGTGGTGTGGTGGAGGGTGAGGTGGTGGGGGGGAGGGGAGGGTTGGTGGTGGAGGAAGGTTTGGGTTGCTGAGGCAATAACAAGGTGATGGAGGTTTCTGGTTAGTGTTGACAGTCCTCTTTTCTTTACTTCCTTGTCTTTGTACAGTATCAGGCGGAGATCTGTTGGTAGACGTGGGATGAAGGTTGTTTGTGTAGACGTGGAGGAGTGGAGGGTTGTTTGTGTAGACTGGAGATGGAGGTTTTTGTGTAGACGTGGAGATGTGAGGCTGTTTGTGTAGACGTGGAGGAGTGGAGGGCTGTTTGTGTAGACGTGGAGGAGTGGAGGGTTGTTTGTGTAGACGTGGAGGAGTGGAGGGTTGTTTGTGTAGACGTGGAGGAGTGGAGGGTTGTTTGTGTAGACGTGGAGGAGTGGAGGGCTGTTTGTGTAGACGTGGAGGAGTGGAGGACTGTTTGTGTAGACTGGAGGAGTGGGTTGTTGTGTAGACTGAGAATGGAGGGCGTTGTGTAGACGTGGAGGAGTGGAGGGTTGTTTGTGTGAGTGGAGGTGGAGGGCTGTTTGTGTAGACGTGAGGAGTGAGGGTTGTTTGTGTACGTGAGGAGTGGAGGGTTGTTGTGTAGACGTTGGAGTGGAGGTTTTTGTAGGCGAAAGACGGATGGGGTTTTTGATAAACCGGGGGATGGGGGGTTTTTGTTTATGAATATATCGAGGTGTTGTGTAAGAGTACTAGTGGGGGTTTTTGAACCTGTCTGGACTGGAATAAAAGTTCTGTTGCGAGTGAGAAGAATAGACGGTTTTGGGTTTAATAAACCTGTCATTTTAGTTTAGTTTGTAGCGTGGATAAATATTTAGTCTTCCATCGTTAATATCTATTCTATCGTAGAAGATTAAGTGTTGAGTCTAAGATGAGGTGGTCGTTTGTGTAGACGTGAGGAGTAGGTTTTTGTGTAGACGTGAGGAGGGTTTTATTGTAAACGGGAGGCTGGAGGCTGTATTATGTAGCCTTGTCAGGAGTGAATGAGATTCTTTTAGCTGAGGATTGTTATTCTACGTGGAGAGGAGGTTTTTTAATGCGGAATGAGGGGTGTTTGTGTAGACGTGGGATTGTGATTATATACGTATACGCGTGTTGGATAAAGTTTTTGCGACGTAAGGAGAAGTATCCTTTCGATTGTTTAATTATATCGGAATGATGCTTTTAGAAAACCCGGAGGTTTTTGGGTTTTTTTACGTGGAGGAGTGGAGTGTTTTGTAGAAGTGACGGAGTGGAGGGTTTTTGTAGACGTAGGAGTTGGAGTTGTAGAAAGTGACGGAGTGGGTTTGTTTGTGTAGCCTATGTATGTTGAGATGTTTTTTGCAGTGGAAAGGATAGGTTAGTTTGATTGCGTAAAGTGCTCGAGTCGTTTTTGTAGACGTGGAGGATGTGGAGGGTGTTTTGTAACAGTGGAGGGTTTTTAGATTCTGGACGTTAGGTTGTGTTAGGTGACGTGGAAGTGGGTTTTATGTAGACTGGGGTCGTAATAGGTTGGTTGAACCCCAAAGAACGGGTTGAAAGGGTATTGCAGGTGGGAGGAAATATGAGCAGAAAAAAGAGAAGGCAAAGGTGTAGGCCGAGATATCCGTACAGGAAGGAAGAGAGGAACACAAATAGGTAGGGAAGAGGGAGAAGGCAAAGGAAGAGGAGGCCAAAGGAAGAGGGAGGGTAAAGGGCGTCTTGTAATGGTCAGAACCTCAAAGGGTTCACACTCCCGGTGTTAATCGCAAAATATTAATTTTGTTGGAACGTCGAGCTGTTTTAATTAACTTGTGAGATTCCTCAACTGTAATTCAACATGTATGTTTGTAGTGTGTGTGTGTGTGTGTGTGGTGTGTGTTGTGTGTGTGTGGTGTGTGTGGTTGTGTGGTGTGTGTGTGTGTGTGTGTGTGTTTATCTTGATATCACCAAGTTGTGCTTTTGGGGGTCGAGACTTGGCTCAGGAGCCGGATTTACCATCTCCTAGCCTCGTGATCCTAGTCATATTTGCTTGTCAAATTATGTATGGAGTCTTGATTTCGCTGCTCGGTCTTCAAGGTTATTCCAGAGGATGTAAACCTTCCTAAATCTGACTTGGTTTAACGTGTGTCCATTACTAAGAGTTCTGTTGTAAGTTACATATTATCAGCACCTTCTATATACCGCCTTTTTCTTATTCCTGTCTTCCACATGGGCCTTATATTCCTCCTCGCTGCCCGTAATAATTTTAAATAAAAATAAGCTTTATCCGAGGCTTGAGAAGCCTGAGGAGCAGCAGCCACACACCGCTGACTCACCAAGTATAATGCTGAATTATTTCCTTGGCCGTAAAATTGCAGAGGCCGGTGGAAATTTTTTCCTTGTAAGCGAACTAAAAATCAAAGGCTGTAAATTCCTGCTCAAGGAATCTGAAACCATAAAACGATGTATGAAGTAAAGAATATGGAATACTTTTATTCATAGTGTTAGTAATCGTGAAGGCGATGCTTTAACATGATACAAGTGCCTTCTAAAGGGAACTTGCAAAGCTCCTGATCAGCCGAGTTATGGAGCTTCGTATTATTTGCATCGAGCACCAACAGCCTCGTTCAGATTGGGCTGTAGGGGTGATTTTCCTGGAGTCGATTTTTGGATCTCCTCCCCCCACTTCCCCCCGCTGCACGGTCTCTGACCAGGCCTCCCTCATGCTGGTCTGATGGACCTGGAACCATGCACAGGTAATCTACTGGCAGCCGTGTGAGACCCTTCTCGGATTAAGCAGTAAATATCTCGTTACCGTTCAGAAGAATGAACATAAATCTTGTTGAGAGTAAACCCTGAAGGATGACTGGCGTCACACACCTTAGTAACCATGTTCAGAGCCTCAAGGTAAGGTAACTTGTGTGAATGAAATTGAAAATGTAATGATCATTTTCCGTGTTTAAGAAAATCCACAAGACAAACAGCTAATATTATAGAACTCATTTGTTGTGATCTGAATCTTAGAGACTCATCAACTGAAGAAGGTCTCAGTTTGAGAGCGAAATATACAATTCTTTTAATTTTCGCCTTTGCCTGTTTATTGGTTTAAATATTAGGAAAACGTGATTAAAAATAGCTAAACAAATTCAGGGAAGATGCTGGATAATAAAACAAAAAATCATGAGATACAAACCGTCAAGTCGTGTGATGATACAAGTGTACACGGGGGTAAGAGAAAGACACTTAGCGAGGAGACACTTTATTGGGTAATGTTTCTCTCAGGTGTACTGTATGTCAGATCCTGCAGCACAACACATTACTATATCTTGTGTGTATACTGAAGAGAGCTGTTAGTGTGTGATGGAGGCGATGCTGAGAGCTGTCTTACGTGAGTATAGTTAATGTGAAGCTAAAAGCTCTCTGAGGGACGATGAAAGCTCTCTGAGGGACGATGAAAGCTGTCTGAGGAGCGATGAAAGCTCTCTAAGGGGCGATGAACGCTTTCGGATTCTGGTGTTTCTTTACATCCACTACACCATTATTGGATGTCTAGTTTATAAGTCAGAGGTTTGTATATTCCATTGTACGACTTGATAAACCTCAGCTATAAAGAAACGTCTGATGTCTCGCTTCCTGGATAATTTTATTGGTTACATTTGACATCAATCTGCGTCAGTCCATTTACAAGTGTGCTAGTGGATAGAAAGGTTAATGAATCACTCTATAAGGATCTAAAAGTGTCAATTCAAGACCGAACTTCAAACGATGGTTTCAACTTTGAAAATTATAGATTTTAGGAAGAATATGTGAGCACTTGTTTAAAAAATAATGATTACAGATGTGAGGAAGTTATAAGGTAGCATCGCTGACGCCATGCATTAATGAGCTACAAATGTAAATTGAATAAACACGTCATTGATGATACTTGGATATTGATAAATTAGACACATGTGCAACTCTTGGGTATCTTTATTGAGGAAACGTTTCGCCACACAGTGGCTTCATCAGTCCATACGTAGGAGAAACTTGAAGAACAGGAGAAGAATGAGGTAATCAGTCCCTCAACCTTGAGTCGATGTGGTCAGTCCATCAATCTTGAATAGAATACGGCATATCAGCTTGCCTAATTCTTGCCTAATTCTTGGGCACGACCTACTTCCACATTGAACAAATGTGACACGACCTATGACTGCTGCACCTCTCCTGCCATACGGTTTATTAGCTGCTTCTCCGCTGATATGCCGTATTCTATTCAAGATTGATGGACTGAACACATCGACTCAAGGTTGAGGGACTGATTACCTCATTCTTCTCCTGTTCTTCAAGTTTCTCCTACGTATGGACTGATGAAGCCACTGTGTGGCGAAACGTTTCCTCAATAAAGATACCCAAGAGTTGCACATGTGTCTAATTTATCAACATGTCGGTTGTCTGAACCATTCATCTACAAATACTTGGATATAAACAGAAGCTTTTCCATATGGCACAATTAGTATTTTACGGTTTTGGATAACTAAAGTGTAAGGAACACTTGTTAATGCTCAGTAATAACCCACGTGGAGACAGAAACTCAGATTAATTGATCTGTATATTTCGAAGTTTATCATTGAGCATATTGCAGTTTTCTTTACTCGTACTTAAATTTACATGACTTGAAGCTAGTTCGGGGAATCGTCAGTCCTGAACATTGGCCCTCACCAGGTCTGGTTGCAGGCAGCTGTCCAACATAACCTGGCTGGACAGGATTGGTTTGTAGGAACTCATCAACTTTCCTTTGGAAGACAGTTGGGGATCTCTTGGTAATTCCTCTTATATTTTAATGAGTATTGGAAAACCTTGAAGCCTTGGCGAATATAGAATTATCTCTTAGTGCTCCTCATTTTAAGCCATTTTGAAAGCTATATCGTACTGCCTTTCCTCTCACTTAAATTATTTCAGAGGATATTTGTAATCAGTCATCCCCAGTATTTTTCAGGTTCATCAGACAGAATCAGAAAAGTTGCCTCGGGAGGATGAAACTCTTCATAATCATTAACTATTTTAAGCGCCGTTCAAATGGGAATTCAATTACTGAAGTTTTCTCCAACTTCTGTATGTATTTTTTTTTTTTGGTGGGGGATTGTGGAGGAGGAGGAGGAGGAGAGGCGTGTGCGTGTTAATGTAATATAATTATACTTCCATTAGTATTGATATCGTTTTTCTAATTCTTTTATGTCTTTGGTAATTGTGATTAGACTGTATACATAATTGTGAAGACATTTGTTTTTGTTGAAGATTGGTATGGCTTGTGGTCCTGGCGGCTACGATTGACGGTGTGTTAAGGCTGGACTCCCACTCTACGAGTAAGGAGCGAGACGATTGTGTGTGTGAACAAATAACTCTTCAAACAAGAGATGCCAAGGCAGTGATGATACACATATTGCTGTGCATTAATAACCAATATTTATGGTAAATGAAACTGCAGACCTGGAGAGGAATTCACTTCAGAGGAATTCACTACACAGATAGGAAAGATAAATAGCTTCCCTGAAAATCTGGAGAATTTTACACCAAATATTATTCTCCTGGAGATTTAAATCTCCCAAATGTAAAATGGAAGATGATGGACAGCAGCAGTGCAGCAGAAATGTACCGGGAAATACTTTAGCCCAAGAACCACATACCAGGGAACGCCGAAGACTTCGCGTAAAGTTTACATTGTACCAATATAATAAATAACAGAACCTATTAGATTTGATGTTCACGAACAATAAGGAATTAATCAGAAAGATGATCTCGCCTACGATAAACTCTGATCACAACCTAATTGATTTATTGAGATAAACTTAAACAATGAACTATGAGACATTCCCTGGGAAACCATCTTAAACACTTAACCCAGAACAGTGTATGGAAAAGCTGACTGTGGAAGAGCACAAGGTCCGTGTACAATATATTCCTTTGAGAAAACCTAAAAGGAGATAGTGTGGAGAACTAAAAAGAACAGAGAGATTGCTGAGCTGCTCAAAAAACGCAAATAGCCTAAGCAAAACTTACAGCGATAAATTGCCGTTACGGAGCATAAACTACAGCACTCGTACAAGACTCAAGGAACACAAAAGAAATACAAAGTTAGTAAGGAAACTGGGAAAAACACTGTACACTGTTTTCGTATATGTGAATTTCAAATACAAAAAAATCTCTTCCAGTATTGATCTTCTAGTCAGAGGAGATTTACACACAGATGACAACAAAGAAATGAACGAAATCTCGTTTTTACTTGCCAGTCCTCGTCTCATTTCTCTTTCTTGATTCTCCTCGCCTCGTCTCCCTTCTTGCCTCTCCTCACCCCATACCTTATCCTTGTTTATTTACCTTCTCCTTGCTTATCTACTTTCTCTTTGCTTCTCCTCGCCTCAGCTGCTTTATCCTTGCCTTTCCTCGCCTCAGCTGCCTTCTCGCCTCTCCTCGCCTCATATGCCTTCTCGCTTCAACTGCCTTCTCCTTGCCTCTCCTCGCTTCATCTGCCTTCCCCCTGCCTCTCTTCGCCTCATCTGGCTTCTTGTCTCACTGGAGCACGTCATTGCAACATGACAGATGTTGGAGGCAAGAAGTAGCTATCGTATATGAGTGGGAGCATCAGTCTGCACCTGCCTCGTTACCTCCTCTCTCCCCTCCACCAGTCAAACAGCGCCGCCTGTTCTGCTAGCTATTACTGGTAACGAGGCTGTTAGGGTGACCCTCGTGTTAGACAAGGGCTGATTAAGAGGCATGGGTGGTTGGGAGCTCTGGTTAGAGGCTCGTTGGGAGGCGTGGGTGGTGGAGGCGCCCCCAGAGGAGGGCGGGGAATCGAACTGAAACAGAATAGAATGGCGAGCCACGGCATTGGCGGCATACGTAGTCAGTGAGTCGAGTTTGATGAGTTGAAACGCCTGTAACCCCGCATTTATATGTGTTGAATTATGTATAACTTCACCAGACGAGCCTGGCCCATGGCCGGGCTCCAGGAGTAGAAAGACTCTTGAAACTCATCAGAGGTATATCAGAGGTATCAGGGTGTCAGAACTATGTTCATGGTGTCCCCAGTTGCGACTTGGCAGTGGTCCACAAGGAAATAAAACATCACCATACTTCTAAAGGCATGTTCCTGTCCTTAATACGGGTTCTTGGAGAGTTGCTCCAGCCACGGTGTTATTATGACTGTCCTCCGTGGTGTCGCGTCTTGAGTGTCCTATAATTCCGTATACTTGCCACTGGTTATATAACATATGCTGCCACCTGGCCACTACTCCTGAATTATGTCAGCGTATTTGTGAAGAGAAATTTTCATTTTATTTTTACGGCACTGAAAAGATTGTTCTAAGAAATCCTCAGTTCTCTTTTCCTGCCGTTGTGTCTGTCATGTCTCTTCTCTTTCTCCTAGAGCAAGGAAGGTATTTTGATTTGGTCCTCAATGTCTCCTCTTTTTCTCCTGCCGAATAAGGAAGGTATTGTCAGTCTTGATAGTTTAAGAAAGTCTCGTGGCAGACCAAAACAACTTTATTGCGACAACATTTCGCTCTGTCAGAGCTATTTGTGTTTATAAAGCTCGAATAAAGCGAAACGTTGCTCCAATAAAAGCATGATCGGCCCCTGGTAAGTCTAATTTAAACTAAATCCATTTTAGACTGAAATGCTGCTATACTACTGGTACTACTGCTGCTGCTACAACAATATTACGATAAACTTTATAAACCATAGGTGATGTTAGTCTAGGGGATTTTTATGGAGAAATTCTCCAGTTATATCGTAATAAGGTTATAAAGAAATCGAAAAAACTTTGTAAAATGTATCTTAAATATAAAGTAGATATCGTTATAGACTTAAGGCATTTAGTTGCACCTTTTTCTTAATTATATATAACACACAGACTTTATACACAACTCATAAATTAGGAAGACCTTCATTCTTAGTTGAATCTGCCTTTAATATACAGTGGAACAAAAAAGTCACATCCTCTCTCTTTTCTAAGGAGATTAGGCTGTTGACTTAGAAAATTTGAAGTCTCTACACACAAGAACTTCTATGTAATGAAAATTCCACAATATCTCACAATTTCTGGTGACTTTAAAGAATAAAAGCTCTAGACCAAATGCTTCTCCGTTTAGGATAAAAGGAGTAAGCAGTGAAGACCTTCTCTATACCTAGAGAGGTGCTGTCCTGCCTGCTCTACTCTACTCACCTCTGACGTAAGCTCGCGTCATGCGGGTAGTAACCAGAGGTGAGCTCATAAATGGTTATTATCACTGGAAATGATGCACCAGCGCAAAATACATATATATACATATATATATACATAAAATGAGAAAGATGAAAATGAATATGTAATATTATAAAGCTGATTATCGTCGTTTTAGCTAATAACGATGATAATCACGATGTAATACTAGATTAACATATTTAGAGAAATCGCCTGTCAGCGTAACAAACAACAACTACAACAACTACTGTTAATAAGGCTGAGGGACTGATTACCTCAAATTGCCGCTTCACCTCTTCCACCGTCTCCAGTAAATATCCTCTGTATTGGAAACAGTCTTCAACACTTACTCCAGGTAATTTGCTGAAGTGTATAAATCGTCCACTGGATCAGTGGATATCAGTTCCGCTGATGTCGATACTAGAGTTAACAATTATTGCAAAGCACTTAGTCGCTTCGATTTAACCTATTATCTTTGATAGTAGTTGGGCTGGTGACTGTGTCAGATCATTTTGTATGTCAGAGGTGGGATATGTTACATGTCGATCACCTGGTAATAAATGTTGAAAATAACTGATGCATACTCGAGGTTTAATGGTGTAAATATAGAGAAAGCTTATTTAAAGGCACTTTGGTCAGGGCTTTTGAAAGTTCTTGTGTTTACGAACCTTGGGGATGAGAACATTGTGTGTGCTGCTGGCGACAGGTGTGTGATGCCCACGGCCTGTTTGAGTTCCCCTGTGTGAGTTCTAGTGATCATGGTGCTCAGGACCCTAGTGGTCATAGTGCCGAGGACCACAATGGTTATGGTGGTCAGGACCATTGATCATGGTGTTGGGGACCCCAACAGTCAGTGCCGGGAATCAAGAAAGTCTCTTCATACGCATATACAATGTTTTTTTAATTGAAATGCAAATTGCCTTCTCTCTTTGTACCTGGATGACTATTAGAGGGGAAAGTGTGTGGAGGGTGATAAACGCAGGAGACCCGGATGTTGTAACTGCAGTGCCCCGCCGTAAATTACAACCCCTGCCAGCCTCACTTCCCTCTCGCATGGATTTTTTATTTTTTTTGCTTTACAGTGTGCGACTGATTCATTAAAGAGAAAGTCTAGTGTGGTGGCACTATGTATCTTCCTCTGCAGGGGGTAAGAGGCAGCCTCATACCCCCAGCTCCTCCACCTTCCGCTTTACCAACCTCCTCTTCCTCCAAGTTTCCCTTGCATTTCCCTTCCTCCTCCAGGTTTCCTTGCCTCCACCTGTCCCTTCTTCCTCCTGGGCCAGCCGCAGCCTTGATGCTAAAATCACCGCTTGAGGGAACAACAATCTTTGAACGATCTTTTCCTTCAAGCAAAATTTCCTGGATTACTCTTGGCTCTGCTGAGAAACAAGATTCGCAACCTTGCATACGAAGAAATATTAAGCGATGATGATGGTAATTTAAGAATTAGCTTACTTAAGGAACCAAAAACTCTAACCAGCTTCTGGAGGCTAGCCTATGAGTATAAGAACGAAGATAAAATGCTGATGTAATATATTCGTATACATAGGCTTTAGTAAAGTCTTTGACACATGTAGCCATCATGTAAACGTAGACACATACGTACAAATGGAATAAGTGTGGAAAATGTGAAGACGGATCACCAACGTTTTCATAAACCCTGAAAGTAAGAGTCATCAAGATTTGATCTATGTTCTGCACCTCATAAGCGAAGTGCGCAATACACTCAAATCAAGAAAGAGACAGAAGTGCAACGCTAGGATTGGACGAAACTTTTTCTGAACAAAGTTACCTAATCCTGCAAGTCACTGTCATACACAAGTACAGCATCGTGACATCTGTGAACCTCAAGGTGTGATACTCTCCCCAGTTCTCTTCTTCATCCTCATATATCAAAGACATCAATCACTTGGCAGACAACACTAGAGTTTCCATGAGAGTGACATCTTACTACGGCACAACAAACTCCAAGTCATTATAAATAAAATATTCTTGTGGGCTACAAAAGACGTGGTCACGAAAGACAGTTTTCAGCTCTGTAATAGAAAAAAAATGAGATGTAAATTAAAGAGAGTAGAAAATGTAAATGTGAACCAGCGGACCGCCAGCAGCAACAGCTTGGTTGACCAGGCAAACACCAGACAACCCTGGCCCAAGGCCGGGCTGTGGGAAGAGACACTCTTGAAATTCATTAAAGGTATAAAGATGCACTGGACGTGTTGCTTGACTCTACTGTTGATCGTTCAATGACAGATTTAGCGTTTTCTATATAACCACTGTGGCTGAGTGGTTACAACAACCACTGTGGCTGAGTGGTTACAACAACCACTGTGGCTGAGTGGTTACAACAACCACTGTGGCTGAGTGGTTACAACAACCACTGTGGCTGAGTGGTTACAACAACCACTGTGGCTGAGTGGTTACAACAACCACTGTGGCTGAGTGGTTTACAACAACCACTGTGGCTGAGTGGTTACAACAACCACTGTGGCTGAGTGGTTACAACAACCACTGTGGCTAAGTGGTTACAACAACCACTGTGGCTGAGTGGTTACAACAACCACTGTGGCTGAGTGGTTCCAACAACCACTGTGACTGAGTGGTTACAACAACCACTATGGCTGAGTGGTTACAACAACCACTGTGGCTGAGTGGTTACAACAATCACTGTGGCTGAGTGGTTACAACAACCACTGTGGCTAAGTGGTTGCAACAACCACTGTGGCTAAGTGGTTACAACAACCACTGTGGCTAAGTGGTTACAACCACTGTGGCTAAGTGGTTACAACAACCACTGTGGCTGAGTGGTTACAACAACCACTGTGGCTAAGTGGTTACAACAACCACTGTGGCTAAGTGGTTACAACAGCCACTGTGGCTGAGTGGTTACAACAACCACTGTGGCTAAGTGGTTACAGCAACCACTGTGGCTAAGTGGTTACAACAACCACTGTGGCTAAGTGGTTACAACAACCACCGTGGCTGAGTGGTTACAACAACCACTGTGGCTAAGTGGTTACAACAACCACTGTGGCTAAGTGGTTACAACAACCACTGTGGCTGAGTGGTTATGTCATGTGGGTTTTCGATACGTGGATGGGTAAAAATACTCACGTAGGCTGGTAGTACGTATAATATATATCGGGAAGTATGGGAATTGCCAACAGCCGACCTGCCTCTCTCTGCTGCCTATCTTCGACTGACCCACATACAGGGTGAGGGTGTTTGAAATCCTGCTATGGTCAGAGAACAAACAACCTACTGGAAGGTTAGCCAGATGGACCTTGACTATCCAAGAGTTCAATCCCACCGCTGCCACCATATGTCATGTGGGTTTTTGATACGTGGATGGGTAAAAATACTCATGTAGGCTGGTAGTATGTATAATATATATCGGGAAGTATGGGAAGCCCCAACAGCCGACCTGCCTCTCTCTGCTGCCTATCTTCGACTGACCCACATACAGGGTGAGGGTGTTTGAAATCCTGCTATGGTCAGCAGCAATATGAATACAGTCAATGATTCACACAGACGGTTGGTAGTGAGTCATCTACTGGTACACTGGTTACTGGTAACTGGTTACTAGGAACTGGTACTACTACTGAGAGTTACAGCAACCACTGTGGCTAAGTGGTTACAACAACCACTGTGGCTAAGTGGTTGCAACAACCACTGTGGCTAAGTGGTTACAACAGCCACTGTGGCTCAGTGGTTACAACAACCACTGTGGCTAAGTGGTTACAGCAACCACTGTGGCAAAGTGGTTACAACAACCACTGTGGCTAAGTGGTTACAACAACCACTGTGGCTAAGTGGTTACAACAACCACTGTGGCTGAGTGGTTAAAACAACCACTGTGGCTAAGTGGTTACAACAACCACTGTGGCTAAGTGGTTACAACAACCACTGTGGCTAAGTGGTTACAACAACCACTGGGGCTAAGTGGTTACAGCAACCACTGTGGCTAAGTGGTTACAGCAACCACTGTGGCTAAGTGGTTACAACAACCACTGTGGCTAAGTGGTTACAACAACCACTGTGGCTAAGTGGTTACAACAACCACTGTGGCTGAGTGGTTACAACAATCACTGTGGCTGAGTGGTTACAACAACCACTGTGGCTGAGTGGTTACAACAACCACTGTGGCCAAGTGGTTACAACAACTGCTGTGGCTAAGTGGTTACAACAACCACTGTGGCTAAGTGGTTACAACAACCACTGTGGCTAAGTGGTTACAACAACCACTGTGGCTAAGTGGTTACAACAACCACTGTGGCTAAGTGGTTACAACAACCACTGTGGCTAAGTGGTTGTTGTAACCACTCAGCCACAGTGGTTGTTACAAAAAACGCGATTCTAAAAGCTTAGAGATCTCCAGTGAATGCTAGAAAGGACTGCCCTTCTAGCATCCAGCCTGTTACTGGGTTTTCGTAACAATTAGTCAGTATCCTTGTCCAATTATCCATTAGAATTCAGTATGATTCAATAGTGCTTCAGGATTACAACTGGTAGGCTACTAACTAGAGAAATTAAAATTTAATAAATTTATTAAGTTGTCTAGGCGTATATCAAATTAAATTAAATCAATATCAACTCAAATAAATTAATAATAATCACTTCTCTCGTGTACAGTATTATTGTGCTGAAAGCACATATCACATTTATAAGTCTTAAGTACCGTCTGGTACATTAACATTTAATAAGATATTACAAATATGTACAAGTAAGTTTGTATGTATGTGTGTAAGTGCTCTAAGTAGTTCGCTATGTCTCAAGACTCGACTAGACTTAAACAAGTGACTGACAAAGTCCTCACATAAACTAACTTCTTGACCGACTGGCAACCAGAACAGTCTGCTTGAACAATAAAAAGAATGCTAAGCCCAATAGCAATACAACAAGCAACTGCGACACAATCAGGACAAGGAGATAATATAACGACACTAAGTAGGGACCATCTGCAGATCCTCCACAAAAGTCACAAAACTCCCATACTACTGAATCTAAGTTCAGAATAAGAAAATCCCCGACTGTGACAGTACACAGATACCAGTACAAGTTAGGTCAAAAGCTACAGCTCAGGACCTGAGTTGCTCAGAGTGTCTATGCGACACACAACCTCAGTACAACGTCGAAAATTACTAAGTCTATACAATGTTCTGTGAACAAAGTCTCCAGAACTAATAATAATAAGACAAGAGATGATCTTCCAACAAGGGCCAATAAGGGAGATTTACTCCTTGTCTGGAATGCGTCCAACCACCAAGCGAGTCTAGACCAGACTGAATACTTCAGGCGAGGTGTGATCACCCCTCCCTCGATCATAGTAGTGGAGACTGCATAAGAACAATAGTCTTGTGCGATAGACAGTAGACAGCATTCCACTCTTAAGTAGTGGTTGTGGAATGCTATGCAGTATGGACATCTGAGTATGAAACAACTTAAGGTGTGTTGTGAGGGGGGGGGTCTGCGGCAGGACAGTGTTCCGTCACGCAGTACATCGCCCACACCACACTACCCACTCAACACTCAGCTTCTGTCTCCGATTGTCTCCTCCACACACACATATCATCACTACTGTGAATATATCAATAGATTAATTAGACATGAGTATATATAATTAACATGGGCTGGAGAGATTACGTTACTTTACTGAATTTGACATAGCAAGTAACAAAAGGTATTTGGGCATAAAATTACGTTAATTTTAAAATGGGGAAGTGCCCAAATACACGTCAAAATGTTCAAAGGACACCACAAGAGCTAGAGCCTCTTTCTCAATAGTGGCATAATTTTTCTGGTGTCGTTTGAGCTTAGATGAGTAATAACATATAGGATTGAGAATGTCAGTGGATGTTGACTGTTGGAGCAGCACAGCGGCCACTGCATAACTATATGTAAAAAAAGGGAAGATTGAAATTAGGACTCTACACAAGAACAGAGGAAAGCAGATGCTTCAACCTTTTGAGCAAATCTGAACAATCACTAGTCCAGATGAACTGAACTTTGCTACTTTTTTTTTTATATTTTATTTAAAACAGTGAGATACACAATGATAAATGTATATGAAAAACACACAAAAGAAAGCGGTTAAATTTACAATAATCTCACACGACCAACGATTCCGTACAATATAATGGTAATACACCTTACACACAAAGTATTGACAAAGGTTTTATACTCAGACACAACACATTATACATTATTAAAGAACATGTCTAACTATGTTGTATATACAAATGGCAAGCACACATGGGTAAGTATATAGACTGTATAATAAATCATTGTGTTAAAAAACCAACACACACAATAACACACACACACAAGCACACTCATACACACCAACATAGACACATGTATTAATGAATCGACGACGAGAACATCCAAATATAACAAATACGATGTGTTATTTTACATCTCAACAAATAATGTAATCAATTAAATGTAATATCATATATTACATGTAATAGGAAAACACATCTATACAAATATCAATGATTGGTATACAAGAATAAAAAAGGCAAAACTCTTAACGTTCTGCACATACAAAATTTTATATTTTTATTAATGACATCATCACATTGGAGACATACATACAACATTCACAAACACAAGACATTTACACACAATTAAACGCAGCTGACCAGCCCATTAGATTACCCACTGAACAAACACAAATTATCTCAAATCCCTAAACTCTAACGCTCTATATGCAGACGGGAAATCTTTCTCCCATCTCTCCTCATATACTAACTGATTTCGACACTTAGTTCTAAGAATTGTTCCCGCTAAAACCCGGATTCTGTTATTACCTTCAACATGCCTCATAGCCCATGACACATAAATATAATCGGCTACGACATACGACACTGCACGTTGTACACAGATGTCAACCCCACCCACATCAAAACTCAACGCCCTAAGTACCAACAAACCTCCCCCCCCCAACCATTCGTAAAACCCTGCTTAACCACGCACGTACTATACCTAAATCTTCACAGAAATACACAACATGGAACGCTGATTCGTCCTCCCCGCACGCTGAACAACTCCGGTCCTCCTCTACACGCCGATTAGACACCACCATGGACGGCAGAATCCCATGCAAAAATTTAAAAACCACTTCACGTACTCGAGGAAGCAGACGTAACTGATGAACCCACTTCCATATATCACACCTTAACGCTCTGCACGTCTCGCATGCACAGTAACACACTTAGCATCGTATCGCACCTGATTACATCTGCCTGTCCCCACCACCTGCGCAGGTCATGATACATTTCTGTTAAACCACCATGCCTGCCACCCAGTAGGAGAAAATAACATTTCACATAACAAGCAATGACTCGGTCTCTTAAAGGAACAAGACCTAACCCTCCTTGACACATTGGTGTCTCTACCACCGCTCTTGTGAGCCAGTCGCACCCTGAGCCCCACAAAAATCTATGAACTCTATTTAAAAGATGTTTGAGATCCCCCTGTATTAGTGGATACAGCGCAGCAACGTGCCAAACTTTACTATAAAGAAGAACATTAATTACTATCGCCCTCTGGTGTAGGGTTAAATGTCGTGGCCTGAGACTATTTATACGCCTCAAAACACTATTTACCACCCTCCCCGATTTACATGCCCTCGTCTATCAACCTCTCCATATACTGTATAACCACATATGTTAAACGCAGTCAAAACCACCGTCCACGTCTCTATACCTACCTCCTCACTCGCCCAATCTCCCAACTTCATAATCTTTGATTTTTCTTTGTTAACCCGCATTCCTGTTGCCTTACCAAATACATCTACAAGTCTTCCCACAAAACTCAATTGCTCCCTCGTACGTAATAGGACAGTTGTATCATCTACATAACCTACTATGGCTGGTCGATCACTACCCGAACCCCACGACGAATCTACTCCCTGCCCACAAACTGTCCAATAAAAAGGGTCCTGCATGCAAGCAAAGAGCATTTGAGACATAGGGCATCCCTGTCGAATGCCTCTAATTCAATTTGACAAAATCTCCTAACTTCCCATTAATTTGTACTTGAAACCCAGCACCATTATACAAAGAACGAGCCCACTTGATGATCTCATTACCAAAACCCTGCCATCTCATAAACTTCCACAGCACATCCCTTTCTACACTATCAAAAGCAGCTTGTCAGTCTAAAGCCAAAACACCACCCCCGCCCCTCATTCGCATTCCTCGACAAACTCCCTGATATTCCCATGACCATCATACATCGTCCTACCTGGCACGCCAAACTGACCCTTATGTATTACCTTCTCAAACACTTTCTTAATCCTATTCATTAAAATTTTTGCATGTAATTTATAATCACTACACATTAGTGATATTGGTCGGTAATCCTTAAGTGATATGGGTATGTCACATTTTTTAACTAACACCAAAACCGCTGTACTCTGAGACAAACCTAAACGTCCCCCCTCCTTCATCGCATTGAGTAAACATACCAAAAAAGTCATTATGACCTCCCAATGTTGAATATAAAATTTCAAAACGGAATGCCATCAATACCTGGCGCCTTGCCCTTGCAACATTCCCTGCAAAGCCTCCCCCCACCTTAGTTTCAGTTATAGGCCCACCCATAAGAAAGCGATCATTATCATTCAACCCCACATCGTACATTCCCCCAATTCCCGTATTGCATCCACGCTTACATCTTTATTTAGCATTTTGAGATTAAACCATTTATCAACATAATAACTTATTCCTTCAGTTGTTGTTACAACCTGACCCTCACTATACCCTTCAATGCCATCCTGCACCACTAATACTCACGATTTGGGTCGCCTTCCTCCTTTGTGTCTGACTATGTAAGACACAAGCGGACGGCTTGTCACCCCACACAGCCTCCTCGACTCCACTCGAAATACGCGCCCCATCAAAAACTGTATTTTTCAGCACCTGGATGTGTTCCTTTAGATTGTCAATCTCGTCCACGGGGTAAATTCCAGATACCTCCCTTGCGCAAAAACAGTGCTGTAAAGAACCCTCCAGGTCCCTAAAAAATTTCCATACTCCAATCGAGAGGCCTCCTTACCCCATGTACATAAAAATCCTTAATTCGAGGCTTCATAACCTCGTCCCATTGTCGCACTAAATCACTACCTTCCAAGGAGTCTACTCCCATAGACTCCATAAGTGCGTGAAGAGTGTCTTATCTTCCGCACTTTGAAGTAAACGAGTATTTAACTTCCAATATCCTTTAAAATGAGTCGGAGACCTCTCCAGTCGAGCTCTATGAGAACACCACGATGGTCGGAAAAAATACACATCTAACACAGGCCTTTGGTTACAACTACCCCTGAGACACATATACCCTGTCTAACGCGCAGCAAGTCCTTACGCACGAAAGTGTGCTCAATCCCCAAGCCCACTGCTTCCACTTACATCCACCAACCCCAGCCCGACAACAAATCCCCCAAAAATAATCGAACAATAACCCGCTCCCCTCGGTTCTACATCTTTACGGCGCACCACACATTTTCCAGTTGCCACCACCACTGTTATATCAGGCAAGATCTCAAATTTAGTACACAAGAACATCGTTAACAAAAGTATTTTTAATATTAACATCATGTTCAGCTGGCCCATATACTCCTACAAAACCAACCCGTTGAGTACCCCACTCACCTATGACGCATACCACGCGACCCCCCCCCCCTTCCTCCCAATGTTTCATCACGAACGGGCTGGTCGCTTTTATCAACACAGCCACACCACCTTTCAAACTACTCGAGTGAGCCATATAAACATCATAACCATCTATCACAAACGAATTTCCAACTTTAGGGTTATGTTTCTTGCATGAAACATACGTCTACTGCAAAGCGATGCAACCACTCATGAACCTGCACTTGCTTTCTGTTATTTTTCATACCATTAACATTTATGGTTATACACCTAACTTTGCTAACGGTGGTTTTTCCTCGAGGGACCACCACACTCTTTTCCTTTACGTTGACTAATGCCTAAGGCGCCACCTTTACCTTGTACATTCTCTGTTTAAAATTAACTCGCTGTCCTGGAACCACGTGATGCCCCACCCATGACTTCTGACCACGTCTTCTTCCCAGAACGCTGTCCAGGGGTCAAGACATCGTCGGAGTCGGGCGGGGTAGCCGCACGCTTCCTAGAAACAGCATCCTCAGCTTTATGAGGACCTGTAATGTTCTCCTTGTGAACTTCTACCGCAACAGTATGAACTCTTGGACCTTCTACCTCACTTACGTTAATTAACTGATCGACATCCTTTAACTGTGTTCTCTCCTCATCTGAACACTCCAACGCAGGCACACACAGCACAGAATCATACTCCTGCAAAGCTAAAAGGTCGCTCAATGTCGATACAATGTTAGCTTCCATGTCAGCATCCTCTCTTGCTTGAGGGCTCTCACGTCCACCATGTTCTACCACATCATGGTTGACTGTACCAGGTAGAGTCACGCAGGATGACTCCCCTAGCATGGCCCGATCCACCTCATCACTCCACGATTTCAGGCGCAGTAAGTCCTCGACTACTTCATCTGTTCATCTGCCAGAATCCGACAAGGAGTCTCACCATCCAGACGACGACCACGTCCTGAGGGCGGCTGGCACTTAACGCATTGTGCAGCAATGTGATCCAATGCGCCGCGAAGGCAACAAGTTTGTCTCTGTCCAGGATACATAACATACACCTGGGTACGGAACTCCTCTAGGTTTATGTACGAAGGTATTGGTTGGCGCAGGGACATTTTCAACGTGAAAGACCCTTCTTGTAAACCAGCAAAGTGGCCATCAGACCACCGACCCATAGTAACCTGGTGGATCGTCCCATAGTATTTGAAGGCGTCACGTATGTCAACTTCGTTAGCTTCAAAAGGCATGTTTCGCACACATACCCATGTATAGTATTGTGAAACGTCGTGCAACTTAACTGTGACTGCTGGGGTGACTTGCTTGCTAACATCCTGACACTGGTTGACAATCTGCTCGTAGGTCTTGGGATCACAAAACTTGATGAAAATCTGGGATAGTCCATTTAAGGCAATGCCACACAGGATTTCACGCTGGATGCCATATACATCGCGGATGATCATCGGCACCAACACATTAATCGATGCGCTGGGAATTGTGCCCTTTATGAGGTCAATACACACAGTATTAACTCTCCTTCGAAAACCAGTCGCCATTGTTGTTGTCGTCGCAACGCTCCTCCACCAGGTGTCGGGACTGAGGAGAGACAGCTGACGACCGCTCAGCACAGCGTCTGAGCAGAGAATGAGCTTTGCTACTAGTAAGCTCAGTGAGAGGTGTAGGTGGTGGTGTGTGTGCTGGCTTGCCTGTCACTTGACACACATGGCAACGTTGCACATGATCAGCTACTGTTTCCTTCATCTTTGGCCAAGTAAAATGTTTTGCCAGTTTACCGAGTGTCTTCTTGACACCCAAATGTCCTCCAATGGGACAATTGTGATCAAAATCAATGGCTTGTTCACGAAATGTAACTGGTAACACTACGAGATGCTTGACTGTGGTGGAAACACTATCAGCTGACAACTTAGATGTATTTTTCTCCATCAGTACACCGTTACTATAATGTAACAATTATCGAGATCCTTTGCTTCACTCTCAGTAACTGCTATTATCTCTCGTCTTTCCAGTGACTGATCAACAAACTGATCCTTGATTAAATCATGATGAGTTAGAAATTTATCGTCAGTTGTGTCCTGACTAGGTTGATGACTGGGGGGAGTTGGTGTTAATGACCCTGGGCGCAGAGCATCACTGAACAACTATTCAAACCCCAAAATCATTGTCATCCACTAACATACAGGAGACAAGGATGGTTGCTGAATCTTTGACATAGCTCTAGTAATTGCACTGAGAGGAAATAAAATAGGCTTCTCTCTACAAGCTTCAATGGCATAATTATCATCAGTGTTATTATCAATCACAAGTGGTTCTTTACATATACCAGCAGAAATATATCGTTCCCTATCAACAAGTCCAGCCCTGAGGGGAAAAATACACCACTGGATTTTCCCCACTGAATATAACCAGTTAATAAGCTTGTTTCAATATAAACTTTGTGCAGAGGAAACTTTTATAACAGCGCCTCCATAGGCTTCTAACAATACATCTATCTTGCAATAGGTATCATCAGTTATGGGCAGTACTCTTCTTTTTAATAACGTGAGATAACTGCCATTTGTTCTGAAAGTAATTATCTCAGATGTGATTTGCCCCAAATCCTACTTTACCTCTCGAAAAGTAAGGACTCATCGCTGAACGAATCTTTTCGTCAGATTACACTTTTGGCGCTAGTCATCTTTTCTGAGTAATATTATCTAAAACAGTAGGATCAGGGGTTATTACTGGGATTTGGTGCTTTGTTGCTCGGAAGAGGTACGACTTGTGTGGGGGCGCAGCCGCACGACTGCTTCTCGTATCTCTTTCTAACTTATAGCAATACTCTCTAGCATGTCCTTTTCTGTTACAATAGGTACATTTAACTTTCTTCTTCTCGATATCAGGATTTCTGTCCAGCCACAGAGACAGACTCAGGATTGTGAGTTTTCCTGGTAAAAGGTCAAGAAGTTCAGTAGCAGATACATCAGGCCGGCAATGAGCAGCTGATTTAGGTTGCCAAATTCTAGGACAATTTTTAGTTACCTTGTTTCTCTGTGTTTTAGTATGTCAAGTTTGTGAGAAAAATTTCGTAATTTTTCTGCTAATGCTGCAGTTTTCCAGACTATCCGAGGTAGTTGATCGATCAGATATTCTTGTATGTCAGCAGAATTACAGTTGGTTAAACTCTTTTGTGTTGTAACAACTGAACAAGGCTGTCGTAGTTGTTGCACTTGGCAGACTACACCCCCTCTCAAATGCAACTTTTTTTCCCCACAGCAAACTCTACACAAGTTTGATCTTGCCGTCGTTGTAACGTACGAAATGCACGTTGATAACTCACAGGCAAAGTTATATGCCTTAGAATAGTTTGTTTGACAGCATCAAAAAAACTAATGTACTTGGCAAATGGTAAAGCAGCAGTACAAGTTTGAGCTCTTCCTGTCAAAGCTGTTTTGCAACAAGGTAGCCCAGTGCTTACGTGGCCAGTTCATAGCACGTGCCTGGTTCTCAAAACACATCAAAATAGGTGTCTAAGTCACTCTCAAAAAACTTAGGAACCATGGATGTGGGTTTCTGCACATTAAAGTGTCCTGTGATCTATCAGTCTGTTGTCTTCCCAGACGAACATTTTCTCTTGGAAATCTTCGTTCAATTTCCTCTGTACCTCTATTTTTGGGAGTCTGCAACATAAAGAGGCATTCCAACCTCTCAAACTGTTCCTGAGAGATAGGACCAGTGGGTAATGGAGGAGTAAGGAATCTAACGAATGAGTCTGGACGGTCCTTAGGCCGGGCACCTTGTCCAGGCATCTCTAGAGAGTCTAGATTGGGCTAGGATAAGTAGATTACAGGTGTAGTATCACGGTTATAGCATGAGGCTGAGTCATACTACCAGTTACACTCTGTACTATTGTGTCAGTGAGGTTGGAAGGTGTGAGCGAGAACAAAATTTCACTAGGCTCAGACACTTCTGCCTTAGTTGCTCTTTCTTCTAAGTAATCAAATAGAGTCATACTTCTTAATTGTGACACTAGGCTTTCTGAATCTGAATCATAAATAGACATCTCTGTATGAGCAGGAAACAATATATCTTTAATTAACGCTCTGACAGTTTCTGAGGTGTAATTCCTGTTTATACGTCACACCGAGTTTATTTGGCTACTCCCCCAACACATCTGAAGTTTTAATGTACTTAACTCAGGCAAAGTCAGAGTATCAATTAACTGTTTCACTTTGGCATACATCACGAAAACAAGTGTACTACGAGAGAGTGATTATGGGAAACTATAATCCGAATAGGAATTTTAGTGTTGGTGGTCTTAGAGTTAAAGCTCATAAACAGTATTTCCATCTCCTTGGATCAAGAGACTCAGTCAAGTACATACATCCACCTAGTATGTTGTACAAGACTAAACTCAAAGTCTTCAGATTAGGAAAGTACTCAAAGTGTTTGAATAACTCTATGGTCAAACTGGACCATTTCTCCAACACCTTGGATCAAGAGCCTCCCAGACAGTCCCTCATTTGTTACAAAAAACGCGATTCTAAAAGCTTAGAGATCTCCAGTGAATGCTAGAAAGGACTGCAACCCTTGAATGGGTTACAGTGTATATGATTATTATGTATATAATTATATTACCTTTTCATGTAATTTTATATTGCTTATATTTGCGATAATAGCTAAATCGTGAATATATTGCTTTATATTATTATTTGTCTTACTTACTTTTGTTAGGTAGGATGTAACATATTATTATGTGCTCAAAGTTCAAGTCTTGATTGTCTAACTACTGTAATTATCGCTCTTTGCTCGTTACTCTGCCGGCTTCTGTTGCTGGGCAGCAACTTCCACGGAGCTATCACGTGATCGAGGGGGGGTGATCACACCTCGCCTGAAGTATTCAGTCTGGTCTAGACTCGCTGGGTGGTTGGACGTATTCCTGACAAGTGCCTAAATCTCCCTCATTGGTCCTTGTTGGAAGATCATCTCTTTCTTATTGTTGTTAGTTCTGGAGACTCTGTTCACAGAAGTGATTTTCGACGTTGTACTGAAGTTGTGTGTCTCTTAGACACTCTGAGCAACTCAGGTTCTGAGCTGTAGCTTCTGACCTAATTTGTATTGGTATCTGTGTACTATCACAGTCGGTGATTTTCTTATGCTGAACTTAGATTCAGTATTATGGGAGCTTGGTGACTTTTGTGGAAGATCTGCAGATGGTCCCGACTTAGTGTCGTTATATTATCTCCTTCTTCCAGATTGTGTCGCAGTTGCTTGTTATATTGCTATTGGGCTTAGTATTCTTTTTATTGTTCAAGCAGACTGTTCTGACTGCCAGTTGGTCAAGAAGTTAGTTCATTTGAGGACTTTGTCAGTCACTTGTTTAAGTCTACTCGAGTCGTGAGACATAGCGAACTACTTAGAGCACTTACACACATACACACAAACTTATTTGTATATATATTTAAATGTTAACAATGTACCAGACGGTACTTTAGACATATAAATGTGATATGTGCATACAGCACAATATTTCTGTACACGAGAGAAGTGATTAATATTATTTTAATTATTGTGATTAATTTGATTTAATTTAATTTGATATACGCCTAGACAACTTAATGATTAATAAATTTATTAAATTTTAATTTCTCTAGTTAGTAGCCTACCAGTTGTAATCCTGAAGCACTATTGAATCATACTGAATTCTAATGGATAATTGGACAAGGATACTGACTAATTGTTACGAAAATCCAGTAACAGGCTGGATGCTAGAAGGGCAGTCCTTTCTAGCATTCACTGGAGATCTCTAAGCTTTTAGAATCGCGTTTTTTGTAACAACAACCACTGTGGCTGAGTGGTTACAACAACCACTGTGGCTAAGTGGTTACAACAACCACTGTGGCTGAGTGGTTACAACAACCACTGTGGCTGAGTGGTTACAACAACCACTGTGGCTAAGTGGTTACAACAACCACTGTGGCTAAGTGGTTACAACAACCACTGTGGCTAAGTGGTTACAACAACCACTGTGGCTAAGTGGTACAACAACCACTGTGGCTAAGTGGTTACAACAACCACTGTGGCTGAGTGGTTACAACAACCACTGTGGCTGAGTGGTTACAACAACCACTGTGGCTGAGTGGTTGCAAGGTTGGGCCTTTTTATTTATATTTATTGTAACGTTTAATTAGGATTGGATGAACTTCTTGTAGTTACAAATCTGGGCTATATTGGTATAGTCGTAAGCTTGGGATAACCTGTATGGGCACAAGTTTGGGATAACCTACTGTGGGCACAAGCTTTGGTTAAACTAGTGTGAAATGTGGGCACAAGCTTGGGTTAAATGTGAAGTGTGAGCAGAAGCTTGGGAACCCACCTGGAGTTGCTTCCTGCACCACCTGCCACCTTAATGTATTCTGAAGAGAGTTGACGACATTTCCTGAGTTATGGCTCATTGGAAATTTCGACACTTTTTGCACAGCTTCAGAACTCGTATATCACGGAAAGTTTGCACCTTCAACTGCCCATACGGTGTGCAGGGAAAAGTATTTCCTCTTTGGTGGCTCCAATCCTGTGCGTTAGTTCTGACTAGTTTATTTTTTTCGTGTCGTCTTCCAGTAAACCCTGGAAGTAAAAAGTGTTCCATAAGTATCGTTCCTGAAAGCCTTCAGTAACTCTGGAATTAAGGAACTCCGTAAACATCAGTGCTGGAAATAAGGATTCTTTTCAGGTTATTAACCCTGAAGCCCTACAGTAACACTGGAAATAAATACTCCTCCAATATATGAACCTGGTTAACCACCTGAAGAGTTAGCTGGGTTGACCGGTGGTTGTCTCGTAGATGCCGCAGTGGGTCTTCATTTCAAATTTATTTCTACTTTGTAATGTAGGAACTTTGAGAACTTATGTCGCGGAAAGTGCTTTGCGTGTTCCGCGTGTTAGCCAGGATGAGTTGAGGTCCAGAGCAACTGGAAGCAGTGTGTTTCCAGGCTGCCAGCTGATGTGGAATAAAGACATTGGAGGCCGTCTAGTCGTATATTGTGTAGAGCAGTTACAGTCAATGTGGAGAGTGGAGGTGCAGTAGGTAGTGATGGAGAGATTACTGTGGGTGGTGGTTATGTAGAGGGTGGTGGTTGTGTAGAGGTTGGTGGTTGTGTAGAGGGTGGTGGTTGTTTAGAGGATGATGGTGGCTTTGTGTTTAGTAGCGTAAAAGATAGTAGCGATGGTGTGTTTGTAAGTAGTGGTGGTGTAGGTGGAAGTGATGGTAGTGTAGTAGAGGGTAGTGGCAACGCCTGAAGGAACACGTCGAAGGAAAATTATACATGGTGAAATCAATGAAAGAATTAGGAAGAAGGGGAGGCTAGGTCGAACTAAACAAGCAGAGGAAGATGAGCATGGAAAAGAGAAGGGAAGAGAAAGAATGGAAGAGGGAAGGGGGAGTATGGACGAATGTTCTTTGGTAAGTGGATTTGCGAGGAGGGCATTTTTGAGTTAGTCTGTGACACAGTCAAAATGCGTAAGATGGAGAGGATGGGGGGATGATGGAGGAAGTGTAAGAGGGACCGGGAGGGGGAATGTCAGGAGAAACAACTGGTCTGGTAGTAGACACAGGCAGGTGGTTAGGTCCAGGACACAGGCTGTTTATTATCAGGTCGGGACACGCTGTTTATCAGGTCTAGGATACAGGGTGTTTACCAGGTCCATCACAAAGGCTGGTTTTTTTTTATCAGGTCCACGACACAGTAAGGCAGTTGTCACACAATCAGCCAGGAAGATGAATGGGTGAATAATGAGAATTTTCAAAACTAAGAAAATAGTGCCAATGGTGACACTATTGTAATCGCTTCTGCTGTCTCGTTTAAAATGTTGTTCAGTGTTGATGGCCTCGTTCAGGACAGGAGAAATATCAGAGCTGCAATAAAGAGATTATTCACTGCCCACAAAGATGCAATAAAGCATTTAAGTTAATGGATCGCCTTTAAGTCCTAAATTTGTACTCGCTAGAGCTGAGGAGAGAAACATGATAATAAATACCTGGAAAGTACTTGAAAACCTTATCCCAAATCTGTACACTGCCATAGCAATATTCTGGAGTGAGAGAGATGAGGGCATCATGGGCACAGTAACGGGACATTGTACCACCATTCGTGGTCCCATTTATTCAGCATCTTACCCGAAGATATCAGAAACGCTGCAGGAATAAGTATAGAAGTCTTCAATATACAAATTACCCGCACATAGAAGAGTGACACATGACGTTTCGGTCCGACTTGGACCATTAACTGGACAAGTATCTTTTCACCAGGTGCCAGATCAACCAGGCTGTGATGTATATATATGAGCCAGCGGGTCGCCAGCAGCAACAGCCTAGTTGACCGGCAAGCACCAAACGAGCTTGGCCCAAGGCCGGGCTGTAGGAGTAAAAAACCTCCAGAAACTCATCGAAGGTATATCAAAGGTGGATGAGGTCGAGGACGCAGGCAGACGGTGGAGAGGCAGCACTGCTGAGGGCGGACCGGCAGTACCCAGGGCTCCAGCTCCCCTTTAGGCTGGTAAGAGAAAAAGGCTGACTTTAAGAGGTGCTGAACCTAGGAAACAGGAAAACTTTCCGGGAATTGCCTCCATATATCCGCTTTGTGCTGGGGTGTGCTTGGCGGCGTGTGTGCTTTGTCCTGAGACATGCATGTGTCCCTGCCTGCTCTCTGCCCATGCTGCCACCCACGCTTCCACCCCCCCACACTTCCGCCCCCTCCTCCCGCCCACACCTAACCCCCCCCACCCCAACCTGCTGCCCCTACGTCAGCTTTCTCTCTTTCGCGTTCTCCCTCCTTCGACCCCTCCCCCTTCCCCGCCCCGGCCCCCTCCCAGGCCCCGGGCCCCATCCCCCGCCTACACTCTGCTTCTGCTGGGAATATTCTGCTGCAGTCACCCTGTTGCATTTGCAGGGGTCGTGTCATAGCTCCTGTCCCCGCCTGTTTAACTTCCACGGACCAGGTCTTCTGATTTCTGGCCTTCAAGGCCCGGTCATACCTACCACTCAAACTGTGTATACTGTTTGAGTATACATGGCCCGGTGGCCTGGTGGCTAAAGCTCCCGCTTCACACACGGAGGGCCCGGGTTCGATCCCGGCGGGTGGAAACATTTCGACACTTTTCCTTACACCTGTTGTCCTGTTCATCTAGCAGCAAATAGGTACCTGTGGGTTAGTCGACTAGTGTGGGTGGCATCCTGAGGGACAAGATTAAGGACCCCAATGGAAATAAGTTAGACAGTCCTCGATGACGCACTGACTTTCTTGGGTTATCCTGGGTGGCTAACCCTCCGGGGTTAAAAATCCGAACGAAATCTTACTCTTACTCTTACTATTCGCATGTATACTGCGTCAGTACGCATGCCAACGCTTGCGATTTTGGAGGACTCCAGATAGGGAAGACACAAATAGATATATAACAGCCCATGCCTTTGATGGTATACCCTTGATGAGTTCCAAGCGTCTTTCTACTCCCGGAGCCCGGTCATGGGTCAGGCTCGTCTTGTGCTTGCCTGGTCAACCAGGCTGTTGCTACTGGTGGCCCGCTGCCATACATATCCAGCACAGCTTGGTTGATCTGGTGTGTGCCAACAGTGGTGAATATCGCTGGTGTGGTGGTAAACTCAGCCTAGTTGTTGATAATACACTAGTAAACACGCTGTATCGTGACTCACGAAATCGTAATAAGAGAATAGCAAACAAATCACAGTACTTAAGCACAGGTTGAGGTGTGTGAGTTTTAGGGCTAACCTGCCGCGGGTTCGAGTCTCACCTGTTCTGTGATTTGACACAGACTGTAAATATGACGCACCATCTGCATTATGGTATTTTATTGTGAAGACGTTTCATCCACCAGGGACTTTACCAATTTCGTCCCTGGTGGACGAAACGTCTTCCCCATAAAATGGCCAAACACTTATGTTTCTGTTGTTTACATGTTGCTGGATGTTATGTCATGTCATGTATCAGCTCTCCCTCTAACTTAATGCTCACAAATAGGAACTTGTATGTGATTAATATAGTTAAGGCAGCTTAAGTATATTAAATGACCGGGAGGTACTGTTGGACCCCTTCCCTACCCTCCGTCCCCGTCCGTCCTGCCCCCCCTCTACCCCTCCCTCCCCCCTCCCTCCCCAATCCTCCCTTCCCCTATCCTCCCTCCCTATCCTCCCTCCCCCCCTCCCCCTCCCCTCCCCCTTCCCCTCCCTCCCCACTCCCCCTCCTCCTCCCCTCCCTCCCCTCTCCTGGGCTTGCTAGCTATGCGTGTATTTCAACTCTCAAAGTTCCCTACAGTTACCTTCATTTTTGTAGGGGAAGGATAGGTTGTTAATTACTTCAGGAGCCGCCCAATTGACGGGGGGACAAAAATGATGACTGCGTGGGTGTGGGTGGGTGTGTGGGTGGGTGTTTGAGGGATGTTGGTGGCCTCCTCCCCTCAGTGGTTGAATAATGGGTGGACGGGGAGGTATTGGGAAACACGCAGGAATCCACTTATGGTGAAAGGGGTGATGGGGGAGGAAGAGGTTAGCGGGGGAGGTGGGAGAATTGTGATAAGGGGTGAGGAGTGGATGGGGTGTGGGTGAGTGAAGTTGAAAAGCATTTGGTGTGTGTGGGGGGGGAGGGGGGGGAAGAGTGGAGGTGGAGATGGCGATTTCAGTTGTGAGTGGAGGCGAAAATTGATTTTGAAGAACAGAAGTGGGGGCGACCAAGTTGAGGGAAACAAAGATGGAGTGGATGAATTGAGGGGGGAACAGAGGGAGAGGGGTTTGGTTGAGGGTGGTAACAGAGAAAGAGGGGTTCAGGGTAACAGGAAAAGAAGGGTTGAGTTGAGGGTAACAGGGAAAGAGGGGGTTGAGTTGAGAGTAACAGTGGGAGAGGGGTTGAGTTGAGGGTAATAGGGAAAACAGGGGTTGAGTTGAGGGTAATAGGAAAAGAAGGGTTGAGTTGAGAGTAACAGTGGCAGAGGGGTTCAGTTGAGGGTAATAGGGAAAGAGGGGTTGAGTTGAGGGTAACAGGGGGAGAGAGGTTGAGTTGAGGGTAACAGGGGGAGAGGGGTTGAGTTGAGGGTAATAGGGAAAGAGGGGTTGAGTTGAGGGTAATAGGGAAAGAGGGGTTGAGTTGAGAGTAACAGTGGGAGAGGGGTTTTAGTTGAGGGTAATAGGGAAAGAGGGGTTGAGTTGAGGGTAAGAGGGGGAGAGGGGTTGAGTTGAGGGGAGGGGGAGAGGGGTTGAGTTGAGGGTAAGCGGGGGAGAGGTGTGAGTTGAGGGTAACAGGAGGAGAGGGGTTGAGTTGAGGGTAAGAGGGGGGAGAGGGGTTGAGTTGAGGGTAACAGGGGGAGAGGGGTTGAGTTGAGGGTAAGAGGGGGAGAGGGATTGAGTTGAGGGTAACAGGGGGAGAGGGGTTGAGTTAAGGGTAACAGGGGGAGAGGGGTTGAGTTGAGGATAAGAGGGGGAGAGGGGTTGAGTTGAGGGTAAGAGGGGGAGAGGGGTTGAGTTGAGGGTAAGAGGGGGAGAGGGGTTGAGTTGAGGGTAAGAGGGGGAGAGGGGTTGAGTTGAGGGTAACAGGGGAGAGGGGTTGAGTTGAGGGTAAGAGGGGGAGAGGGGTTGAGTTGACGGTAAGAGGGGGAGAGGGGATTTAGTTGAGGGTAACGGGGGAGAGGGATTGAGTTGAGGGTAAAGGGGGAGAGGGGTTGAGTTAAGGGTAACAGGGGAGAGGGGTTGAGTTAAGGGTAAAGGGGAGAGGGGTTGAGTTGAGGGTAAGAGGGGGAGAGGGGTTGAGTTGAGGGTAAGAGGGGGAGAGGGGTTGAGTTGAGGGTAACAGGGGAGAGGGGTTGAGTTGAGGGTAAGAGGGGGAGAGGGGTTGAGTTGAGGGTAACAGGGGGAGAGGGGTTGAGTTGAGGGTAAGAGGGGGAGAGGGATTGAGTTGAGGGTAACAGGGGGGAGAGGGGTTGAGTTAAGGGTAAGAGGGGGAGAGGGGTTGAGTTAAGGGTAACAGGGGGAGAGGGGGTTGAGTTAAGGGTAACAGGGGGAGAGGGGTTGAGTTGAGGGTAAGAGGGGGAGAGGGGTTGAGTTGAGGGTAACAGGGGGAGAGGGGTTGAGTTAAGGGTAACAGGGGGAGAGGGGTTGAGTTAAGGGTAAGAGGGGGAGAGGGGTTGAGTTGAGGGTAAGAGGGGGAGAGGGGTTGAGTTGAGGGTAAGAGGGGGAGAGGGGTTGAGTTGAGGGTAAGAGGGGGAGAGGGGTTGAGTTGAGGGTAAAGGGGGAGAGGGTTGAGTTGAGGGTAAGAGGGGGAGAGGGATTGAGTTGAGGGTTAACGATGGGGGAGAGGGGTTGAGTTGAGGGTAACAGGGGGAGAGGGGTTGAGTTGAGGGTAACAGGGGGAGAGGGGTTGAGTTGAGGGTAACAGGGGGAGAGGGTTGAGTTGAGGGTAAAGGGGAGAGGGGTTGAGTTGAGGGTAACAGGGGGAGAGGGGTTGAGTTGAGGGTAACAGGGGGAGAGGGGTGAGTTAAGGGTAACAGGGGGGAGGGGTTGAGTTGAGGGTAACAGGGGGAAAGGGGGTTGAGTTAGGGTAACAGGGGGAGAGGGGTTGAGTTTAGGGTAACGAGGGGGAGAGGGGTTGAGTTGAGGGTTAACAGGGGGGAGAGGGGTTGAGTTGAGGGTAACAGGGGGAGAGGGGTTGAGTTGAGGGTAACAGGGGGAGAGGGGTTGAGTTGAGGGTAAGAGGGGGAGAGGGGTTGAGTTGAGGGTAAGAGGGGGAGAGGGGGTTGATTGAGGGTAAGAGGGGGGAGAGGGGTTGAGTTGAGGGTAAAGGGGGAGAGGGGTTGAGTTGAGGGTAAGAGGGGGAGAGGGGTTGAGTTGAGGGTAAAGGGGGAGGAGGGTTGAGTTAGGGTAAACAGGGGGAGAGGGTTTGAGTTGAGGGTAACAGGGGGAGAGGGGTTGAGTTGAGGGTAAGAGGGGGAGAGGGGTTGAGTTGAGGGTAAGAGGGGGAGAGGGGTTGAGTTGAGGGTAAGAGGGGGAGATGAGGGGTTGAGTTAGGGTAAAAGGGGGTGAGAGGGGGTTGAGTTGAGGGTAAGAGGGGGAGAGGGGTTGAGTTGAGGGTTAGAGGGGGAGAGGGGTTGAGTTGAGGGTAACAGGGGGAGAGGGGTTGAGTTGAGGGTAAGAGGGGGAGAGGGGTTGAGTTGAGGGTAAGAGGGGGAGAGGGGTTGAGTTGAGGGTAACAGGGGGAGAGGGGTTGAGTTGAGGGTAAGAGGGGGAGAGGGGATTGAGTTGAGGGTAAGAGGGGGAGAGGGGTTGAGTTAAGGGTAACAGGGGGAGAGGGGTTGAGTTAAGGGTAACAGGGGGAGAGGGGTTGAGTTGAGGGTAACAGGGGGAGAGGGGTTGAGTTGAGGGTAAGAGGGGGAGAGGGGTTGAGTTGAGGGTAAAGGGGAGAGGGGTTGAGTTGAGGGTAACGGGGGAGAGGGGTTGAGTTGAGGGTAACAGGGGGAGAGGGGTTGAGTTGAGGGTAACAGGGGGAGAGGGGTTGAGTTGAGGGTAAGGGGGAGAGGGGTTGAGTTGAGGGTAAAGGGGGAGAGGGGTTGAGTTGAGGGTAAGAGGGGGAGAGGGGTTGAGTTGAGGGTAACAGGGGGAGAGGGGTTGAGTTGAGGGTAAAGGGGGAGAGGGGTTGAGTTGAGGGTAAGAGGGGGAGAGGGGTTGAGTTGAGGGTAAGAGGGGGAGAGGGGTTGATTGAGGGTAAGAGGGGGAGAGGGGTTGAGTTAGGGTAACAGGGGGGAGAGGGGTTGAGTTGAGGGTAAGAGGGGGAGAGGGGTTGAGTTGAGGGTAACAGGGGGAGAGGGTTGAGTTGAGGGTAAGAGGGGGAGAGGGGTTGAGTTAGGTAACGGGGGAGAGGGTTGAGTTAAGGGTAACAGGGGGAGAGGGGTTGAGTTGAGGGTAACAGGGGGAGAGGGGTTGAGTTGAGGGTAAGAGGGGGAGAGGGGGTTGAGTTGAGGGTAAGAGGGGGAGAGGGGTTGAGTTGAGGGTAAGAGGGGGGAGAGGGGTTGAGTTAAGGGTAACAGGGGGGAGAGGGGTTGAGTTGAGGTAAGAGGGGGAGAGGGGTTGAGTTGAGGGTAAAGGGGGAGAGGGGTTGAGTTGAGGGTAAGAGGGGGAGAGGGGTTGAGTTAAGGGTAAAGGGGGAGAGGGGTTGAGTTGAGGGTAAGGGGGGAGAGGGGTTGAGTTGAGGGTAACAGGGGGAGAGGGGTTGAGTTGAGGGTAACAGGGGGAGAGGGGTTGAGTTGAGGGTAACAGGGGGAGAGGGGTTGAGTTGAGGGTAAGAGGGGGAGAGGGGGTTGAGTTGAGGGTTAAGAGGGGGAGGAGGGGTTGAGTTGAGGGTAAGAGGGGGAGAGGGGTTGAGTTAAGGGTAACAGGGGGAGAGGGGTTGAGTTGAGGGTAAGAGGGGGAGAGGGGTTGAGTTGGGTAAGGGGGGAGAGGGGTTGAGTTAAGGGTAAAGGGGAGAGGGGTTGAGTTGAGGGTAACGGGGGAGAGGGGTTGAGTTGAGGGTAACAGGGGGAGAGGGGTTGAGTTGAGGGTAACAGGGGGAGAGGGGTTGGAGTTGAGGGTAACAGGGGGAGAGGGGTTGAGTTAGGGTAACAGGGGGAGAGGGGTTGAGTTGAGGGTAACAGGGGGAGAGGGGTTGAGTTGAGGTAGGGGGAGAGGGGTTGAGTTGAGGGTAACAGGGGGAGAGGGGTTGAGTTGAGGGTAAAGGGGGAGAGGGGTTGAGTTGAGGGTAAGAGGGGGAGAGGGGTTGAGTTGAGGGTAAGAGGGGAGAGGGGTTGAGTTGAGGGTAGAGGGGGAGAGGGGTTGAGTTGAGGGTAACAGGGGGAGAGGGGTTGAGTTGAGGGTAAGAGGGGGAGAGGGGTTGAGTGAGGGTAAGAGGGGGAGAGAGGGGTTGAGTTAGGGTAACAGGGGGAGAGGGTTGAGTTGAGGGTAAGGGGGGGAGAGGGTTGAGTTGAGGGTAAGAGGGGGAGAGGGGTTGAGTTGAGGGTAAGAGGGGGAGAGGGGTTGAGTTGAGGGTAAAGGGGGAGAGGGGTTGAGTTAAGGGTAACAGGGGGAGAGGGGTTGAGTTGAGGGTAAGAGGGGGAGAGGGGTTGAGTTGAGGGTAAGAGGGGGAGAGGGGTTGAGTTAGGGTAACAGGGGGAGAGGGGTTGAGTTGAGGGTAAAGGGGGGAGGGGGTTGAGTTGAGGGTAACAGGGGGAGAGGGGTTGAGTTAGGGTTAAGGGGGGAGAGGGGTTGAGTTGAGGGTAACAGGGGGAGAGGGGTTGAGTTGAGGGTAACAGGGGGAGAGGGGTTGAGTTGAGGGTAACAGGGGGAGAGGGGTTGAGTTAGGGTAACAGGGGAGAGGGGTTGAGTTGAGGGTAAGAGGGGGGAGAGGGGTTGAGTTAGAGGGTAAAGGGGGAGAGGGTTGAGTTGAGGGTAAGGGGGGAGAGGGGTTGAGTTAAAGGGTAAGAGGGGGAGAGGGGTTGAGTTGAGGGTAAGAGGGGGAGAGGGGTTGAGTTGAGGGTAAGAGGGGGAGGAGGGGTTGAGTTGAGGGTAAGAGGGGGAGAGGGGTTGAGTTGAGGGTAAGAGGGGGAGAGGGGTTGAGTTGAGGGTAATAGGAAATTGAGTGAATTGATTTTCTTTATGAGGATGGAGTGGGAAAGGGTGGTTGATTGTGCTGGTCTGGGCTGGAGGTGATTGGGGGTGGAGGGTGGATACCTGAACGATGCTTCCGGGGGTCAACGCCCCCGCGGTCCGATCCCAGACCAGGTTTTTCTGGTGGATGAGGACTTGATCAACCAGTTTATTGCTGGCCGCACACAATTCAACGAACGAACCACAGCCTGGCTGGTCAGGCACTCGTTTGAGGAACTTCTCAACCAGAGGTTTGTTGATAATTCCCCTTTATGCACGGAGGGAGAGCGTTGAAGAGTCG
>NC_069419.1:2155553-2235553 GCF_026875155.1 Cherax quadricarinatus | reverse complement strand
GTGAAGGGTGTTGTTGTTGTGTGGAGGCGTTTGCATTGTTGTGGGTGGAGGTGTTATTGTTGTGGGTTTGAAGTGGGATGGAGGTGTTATTATGATGAATAGAGGTGTTATTTTTGTGGATGGAGGTATTGTAATTGTTGTGGGTGGAGTTATTGTTGTGGGTAGAGGAGTTATGAGTTGTTGGGTGGAAGAGTTGGTGTGGATGGAAGTGTTGTTGTGGGTAGAAGAGTTATGGGTGGACGTGTTGTGGGTGATGGAGTTGTGGGTGAAGGTGTTGTTGTGGGCTGAAAAATAATTATGTTACGGATATGGAGTTTAATGCAGATGAATAAGTTAGTTGTGTGATTGAATAAGTTAGTGTTGTGGGGAAGAAGTTAGTGTTATAGGTAAGTATTGTGGGTGTTAGGTAAGACACATATGCAACAGTTAGGTATCTTTATTAGGTATCTTTATTCTTTATTCTTCTGCTTCTATCAACCTTTCTGTACTTGACTGAAGAAGCCTACTGTGTAGGCGAAACGTTTCACAATAAAGATACCTAACTGTTGCATATGTGTCTTACCTAACAACCTGTCGGTATTTTATACCATTTTAATGTTCAAGTATTGTGGGTAGAGATTTAGCAGGTACATTAATTTGGCTAAATCTCTAAGTATCACTAACTCACTGTATTCATCTCGATGTAGGATATTTAATGTCAGTTATTTTTAAGATGCTATTTGACTTATTTTAAATTAATCAACCAAGCCTTCTTTCTCCCTCAAAAAACGATATACTCTGACCACAACATCATAGAATTACGAGTATAAACTCGGGGTTAGGGAACTGCAACACTAATGTACAAGACGGGATGTTCACTAAGTTTAATTTCAACAACCACAGAATTGACTGGGAAAAAGTAAACCAAGAAATATCAGATTTATCCTGGGAGTCAAATATGAGCACCTTAAATCCCCACCAGTGCCTGGAGAAGCTGAACATAGAAGCATACAAGGTCTGTATTAAACATGTACCATCGAGGAAGCCCAGAAGATCAGATATATAGAGAGAGCGTAGGAGATGGTACAGAAGAAGAAAATGGGTTACTGAATTAGCAAAAACTTAGGATGTCATACCAAACAGAAGTACAAAGGGAACAAAAGGCCAAACGGGATATTGCAAGAAACCCAAAATATTTCTATTCCTATGCAAAATCCAAGCTAAGAACTACTTGTAGATAAACTAGACACATGTGCAAGATTTGGGTATCTTTAATAAAAAAACGTTTCGCCACACAGTGGCTTCATCAGTCCATACAAAGGAGAATGGTGGAGACCAGGATGAGTTTGAGGTAATCAGTCCCTCAGCCTTGAGTCGATGTGATCACTGTCACCGATGGTGACACTCTTCAAATCACTAGTGCTCCCTCACTTAGAATATTGCTCAGTGCTGACGGCCCCGTTCAAAGCAGGAGAAATATCGGAGCAGGAACAAATACAGAGATCGTTTACGGCTCACATTGAGCCAGTAAAGCACCTAAACTACTGGGAACGCCTGCAAGTCTTGAACATGTACTCAATGGAGCTGAGGAGAGAGAGGTACATGATAATATATACCTGGAAAGTACTTGAGGACCTGGTCCCAAATCTGCACACTGCCATAACAACATACTGGAGTGAGAGATAAACCCAGTGAGGTACCCGGGTGCGGTGGGGACAATAAGGGAACAGTGTATCAACATTCGTGGCCCCAGACTATTCAACATCTTTCCAAAAGTTGTCAGAAACACGGCTGGAACATTTGTAGACGCCTTAAAGAGGAAACTGGACAAGTATTTTCACCAGGTGCCAGATCAACCAGGCTGTGATGGATATGTGGGGCAGCAGGCCTCCAGCAGCAATAGCCTGGTTGACCATGCAAGCACCAGATGAGCCTGACCCATGGACGGGCTCCGAGAGTAGTGAGTCTCGAAACTCGTCAAATGTATATCAGAGTTATCCCTTCAGCATTGGTGGTTGAGGTTCTCTTCATTTTTTTCCTAACACTAAACCCCTTGAACTAGCAAAGATTACTCTGCCTCCAGCTAAAAGTAACTAATCAGAATGTAGCCTGGTACATACAACAGGATGCCAGAACAATAAGTTGTGCCTCTGTCAATCGTATTGTTTGCATTTCTTTAGGGCAGCGGAGAAAGCGCAAGTGCTCGACTCGAAGCTCTTAAAACCTGACGATAAGAATCATTATCCCCAGAGATAAAAGGGAATTGAGTTATAATACAAATAATCAAACCATAACATGGGCGGAAAGTGAAGTCGTGGCGAGTGAGTCGTAAAACTTTAGGCCACCGAGTAAGCCACTGGACCAGATGGCTACAATAAGATTCATCCACCTAGATATATTTATGCACATAGAAAGGTTGGCACAGGCCAACGTGTCGGTTCTCTGAACCATTCATCTACATTCCTGTCAGACACAGCAACATCTTGGGCTCCTAATACAAGGAATTCTTCACTTGCCTAAACCTTTAAGCATGACTGCTTCACCTCACCTGTCTACAGTATATAAGCCACTTCTTCGCGCATATGCTGTGTTTTTTCAAGATTGATGGACTGATTACATCGTCTCCAGGCTGAGGGACCGATTACCTCAAACTCCTTCTGATCTTCACCATTCTTCTTTGTATAGGACTGATGAATCCACTGTGTGGCCCAAGTGTTGCACATGTGTCTTGATTTATCAAGTTGTTGGTTCTCTGAACCATTTATCTACATCATAATATTTAATCAGACTTTCTGCATTTGAAGGAGAAAATTGAGCGAAGACTTAATAATTCTTATGCAATAAATAACTACGTTAGTTCACAATATTGTTCACGATGTTTTATATATCAGAGTTTGCTGTAATGTTATCTAATTACTGTAATTACAGCACCGTATATATTGTACACGGGTTTCATAAATACTGTGTATTGTAGCTGTGATGCGATGTATTATATTAATTTATGCTTTAAATATTCCTCTTTTATTACCATGGGGTAATAATTTGTTGCGTCACGTGAGATTGTCCCGTAGGAGCTTGTGTGTGTGTGTGTGTGTGTGTGTGTGTGTGTGTGTGTGTGTGTGTGTGTGTGTGTGTGTGTGTGTGTGTGTGTGTGTGTGTGGCTGTGTCGTGTGTGTGTATGTGTGTGTGTGTGTGTGTGTGTGTGTGTGTGTGTGTGTGTGTGTGTGTGTGTGTGTGTGTGTACTCACCTATTTGTACTCACCTATTTGTGGTTGCAGGGGTCGAGTCTTAGCTCCTGGCCCGCCTCTTCACCGGTTGCTACTGGGCCCTCTCTCTCCCCGCTCCATAAGCTTTATCAAACCTCGTCTTAAAACTGTGTATGGTTCCTGCCTCCACTACGTCATTTTTTAGGCTATTCCACTGCCTTACAACTCTATGACTGAAGAAATACTTCCTAATATCTCTCTGACTCATTTGTGTCTTCAACTTCCATTGTGGCCTCTTGTTTCTGAGTCCCCTCCCTGGAACATCCTGTCTTTGTCCACCTTGTATTTTATATGTCGTTATCATGTCTCCCCTGACCCTCCAGTGTCGTCAGGCCGATTTCCCTTAATCTTTCTTCATAGGACATTCCCTTAGCTCTGGAACTAACCTTGTCGCAAACCTTTGTACTTCTCTAGTTTCTTGACGTGCTTTATCAAGTGCGGGTTCCAAACAGGTGCTGCATACTCCAGTATGGGCCTGACATACACGGTGTACAGTGTCTTGAACGATTCCTTACTAAGGTATCGGAATGCTGTTCTCAGGTTTGCCAGGCGCCCATATGCTGCAGCAGTTATCTGATTGATGTGTGCTTCCGGAGACATGCTCGGTGTTATACTTACCCCAAGATCTTTCTCCTTGAGTGAGGTTTGCAGTCTTTGGCCACCTAGCTATACTTCTGTGGTCTTCTGTGCCCTTCCCTATCTTCATGACTTTGCATTTGGCAGGATTAAATTCGAGAAGCCATTTGCTGGACCAGGGGGTCCCGTCTGTCCAGGTCTCTTTGAAGTCCTGCCTGGTCTCTATCTGATTTTATTCTCTTCATTAACTTCACATCATCTGCAAACAGGGACACTTCTGAGTCTACCCTTCCATCATGCCGTTCACATATACCAAAAATAGCACTGGTCCTAGGACCGACCCCTGTGGGACCCCGCTCGTCACAGGTGCCCACTGTGATACATCATTACGTACCATGACTCGTTGTTGCCTCCCTGTCAGGTATTCTCTGATCCATTGCAGTGCCCTTCCTGTTATATGCGCCTGATGCTCTAGCTTCTGCACTAATCTCTTGTGAGGAACTGTGTCAAAGGCCTTCTTGCAGTCCAAGAAGATGCAATCAACCCACCCCTCTCTCTCGTGTCTTACTTCTGTAACTTTATCATAAAACTCCAGAAGTGTGTGTGTGTGTGTGTGTGTGTGTGTGTGTCTGTGTATGTGTAAGCACTTGCTTATTTCTTTAATTACTGATTCTTTTATTAAATATATTTTTCCTGGTAGAATTTTAAAGACTGTCGTAAAGTTTGGCGTAGATTTGACGTAAACATGTTTGTCTGGGCAGAGATAATTGCCCGAGTTGGTAAACACGATCCTCTGGGAGTCCTCCCCCTCTGTTCCTCCCACGCCCCCTTCCCCCTCTTCCTCCCCCCCATCCCCTCCTTCCCCCTCTCCCCTCCTTCCCATCTCCCCCCTTCCCCTCTCCCTACTTCCCCCTTCCCCTCCTTCCCCCTCCCCTCCTTCCACTCCCCCTTCCACTCCCCTCCTTACCCTCCCCTCCGTTCTCCCTCCCCTCCGTCCCCCTCTCCCCTCCTTCCCCCTCGCCCCTCCTTCCCCTCTCCCCTCCGCCCCCCTCCCTTCCGCCCCCTCCCTTCCGCCCCCCTCTCCCCTCCCCTACACGCTGCGGACATCACTTTTTTGTACCTCGAATTCTATTTATTATTTTAAGTCAAACGTCGTTGTTTTTATTTTAGGCTTGACTGATTTTTTAAGGCCTAACTTTTGTTTTTAAGGCCGATAATAAATTTGTTGAGTTAGATATAAGAAATAACAAGTGGGCGTCTATACTACAAAGCACAAAATACTAACCACTTCCCTGGCAAAATCTAATCTTAAGGTCTGTCTTACCTTAGAATAACTTCGAAGAGTTTCGAGAGTTTCACTACTCTCGGAGCCCGGCCATGGGCCAGGCTCGTATGGTGCTTGCCTGGTCAACCAAGCTGTTGCTGCTGGAGGCCCGGTGCCCCACACAACCTTCACAGCCTGATTGATCTGGCAGCTACCTGGAGGGTATTCCGGGGATCAACGCCCTTGCGGCCCGGTTCATGACTAGGCCTCTTGGTGGATCAGGGCCTGATCAACGAGGCTGTTACTGTTGGTCGCACGTAGTCCAGTGTACGAACCACAGCCCGGCTGATCCGGTACTGACTTTAGGTATCTGTCCAGCTCCCTCTTGAGGACAACCAGAGTTCTATTGGTAATTCCCCTGATGGCTGGTGGGAGGCTGTTGAACAGTCTTGGGCCCCGGACACTTATTGTGTTTTCTCTTAGTTTACTAATGGCACCCCTACTTTACATTGGGCGTATTTTGCATCGCCTGCAAAGTCTTTTGCTTTTGTAGGGAGTGATTTCTGTGTGATGATTCAGGACCAGTCCCTCTAAGATTTTCCAGGTGTAGATTATGGTGTATCTCTCGCCTGCGCTCCAGTGAGTACAAGTCAAGGGCTTCCAAGCATTCCCAGTAGTTCAGGTGTTTGATGGAACTTATATGTGCAGTTCTCTAGATCTGCAATTTCACCTGCCTTGAGTGGAGATGTTAATGTACAGCAGTATTCCAGCCTAGAGAGAACAAGTAATTTAAAAAAGATCATCATTGGCTTGACATCTCTTGTCTTGAATGTTCTCATTATCCATCCTATCATTTTCCTCGCAGATATGATAGTCGCACTGTTTTGATCCTTGTAGGTGAAGATACTTTTCCAATTTTCTCTTGAAGGCTTCTACACTTGTTCCAGCCGTGTTTCTGATTTCTGGCAAGATGTTGAATAGTCTGGGACCGAGAATGTTGATACAGTGTTCCCTTATTGTCCCCACCGCACCCCTGCTCCTCACTAGGTTTATTTGCACTTCCTCCCATATCTCTCACTGCAGTATGTTGTTATGGCAGTGTGCAGATTTGAGACCAGGTCCTCGAGTACTTTCCAGGTATATATTATCATGTATCTCTCTCCTCCTCAAGATTTGCAGGCGTTCCCAGTAGTTTAGGTGCTTTACTGGCTCAATGTGAGCCGTAAACGATCTCTGTATTTGTTCCAGCTCTGATATTTCTCCTGCTTTGAACGGGGCCGTCAACACCAAGCAATATTCTCAGTGAGTGAGCACTTGCTATTTGAAGAGTGTCACCATCGGCATTATTTCCCTTGTTTTGAAAGTCCTCAATACCCGTCATTCTCCTGGTTGTCGTGATCTTTGTCTTGTTATGGTCTTTAAAAGAAAGGTCCTCTGACATAGTTATTCCCAGGTCTTTTACCTGTTCCTTTCGTTCTATTTGGTGACCCTCTTGTGTTTTGTATACAGTGTTCCTTTTGAGTTCTTTATTCTTTCCATACTTAAGCAGCTGGAATTTATCACCATTGAATATCATGTTGTTCTCCACTGCCCACTGGAATACCCTGCTTATGGCTTCCTGTAATTCTTCAGTGTTCTCTTCCGTAGTGGCTTTCATGCTTATTTTAGTGTCATCTGGAAATGATGATACAAAAGTGTGACTGATATTTTTATCTGTTTGCTATGAGGATGAGAAACAGCAGAAGTGCCTGGATAGTGCCTTGGGGCACTGAGCATTTTACCTGGCAGATGTTGGATCTTGCTCTGTTTACTGCTACTTGTG
The DNA here is from genome assembly GCF_026875155.1 of Cherax quadricarinatus. Lineage (NCBI taxonomy): Eukaryota > Metazoa > Arthropoda > Malacostraca > Decapoda > Parastacidae > Cherax > Cherax quadricarinatus. Next base: position 2,228,646 of record NC_069419.1, on the reverse strand, counting down.
TCCTGTGTGTTAGGAACCCGAAAATCCATCTGCCTACCTTCCCCGTAATGCCCATGGCCTTCATTTTGTGCGCTATCACTCCATGATTGCATTTGTCAAACGCTTTTGCAAAATCTGTTTAAATCACATCTGCGTTTTGGTCGTCTTCCAGTGCCTCCGTAATTCTGTCATAATGGTTCAGCAGCTGTGACACACATGATCGTCCTGCTCTAAAACCATGCTGGTTCGGGTTATGTTGGTTGTGCTGGTCCATGAAATGTGTAACCTGCCGTCTCATCACTCTTTCGAAGATTTTTATGATGTGAGAAGTTAGGGCTACTGGTCTGTAATTTTTAGCTAGTGCTCTACTACCTCCCTTGTGTAAAGGAGCTATGTCTGCACTCTTTAAGGCCTCCGGTATTTCACCTAGATCCAGGTCCTTTCTCCAGAGAATACTGAGGGGTCGTGGTAGTGGTACTTTGCACTTCTTTATAAATATGAGTATTCCATGAATCTGGTCCAGGTGCTGAGTAAGTGGACATGTTAGCCATTTCTTTTTAGAAATCTATGGGATTTGTACTAATGTCAGTTAGTTGGTCTGTGCGGCCTTCTTCTGGAGTGAAAAATATTTCTGCATTTTCTACCTTGCTGTCTTTTGGGGGTTTGCTGAACCCCGATCTACTGTTCTTTTAGGTTTCACTCTTTTCTGTTCTCTTCGTATACGATCTCCTCTCAGTGTGGTAAAATTCTACAGGTAGTTCTTGCTTGGTTTTGTGAGGAATAGAAATATTTTGAGTTTTTACAATACCGTTGGCCTTTTGCCCCCTTTGTACTTTTCTGTGGGGTTGACACCCAAAGTTTTTGCTTAATTCAGTGATCTCTTAAAAAAGTCTATCTTTCCTCTGGTCCGTAATACTATATTTTCTCGTAAGTTTTTTTTTTGTTTTTAAAGAACCCAGCTTCTTTTTTTAAGGCCTAACGCTGTTTTAAGGCCTATATTTGTTTTTTTAAGACCAAGTTCTGTTTTTATGGCAAATTATTATTTTGGGATAAAATTTTTTTATTTTTTTTTTTTTTCATTTTTGGCTTTTAAAAGAAAATATTGGGAAAACCTTGATTTTCTAAACTTCTTTTTGTTATTAAAGGCCGTTGTTTTTTTATTTTTTTTTAGGCCTCAAATTCTTACATTTAAAGTCCTCAATTTGTTTTTTTTTAAAGTTAACAAATTTTAGGCTTATTTTTTTTTTTTTTTTTGGCCTTAATTTACTTTAAATTATCTTATCTGTTAGAGTTTTTAAATTTAGTTTATTAAGAGTTTTGTTTGAGTACGGTTTTTTTTTTTTTTGGGGAAGATGCAAAAACTTCACAAATTTCCCTTTAAATGTCCAACCTGAAGTTGGCTTAAAGGGAAGTATCACGTACAGCCCCGAGTCTGTCGTGTACTTTTTTTTCTGGAGGTACTGGTAACATACTGTAACCGGTACAGGGTCCCTTTGGACGGGGATATACATGGTACAGGGTAACACGGACAGGGTACACTGGTACAGAGACACCGGTACAGGTACACACGGTAAGGGTACACCGGAAAAGGTTTTCACACGTACGGGTAAAACCGGTCAGGGTCACTGGTACAGGGTAACACGGTACGGAACACACGGTACGGGGGTAACACAGTACAGGGTACACACGGAAAGGGTACACAGGTCAGGGTAAAACAGTAAGGGTACAACGGTCAGGGTACACATGGTCAGGGTACACCGGTACAGGTTCCACGGTACAGGGTAACATGGAAAGGATACAACGTTACAGGGTAACATGGAAAGGAACCAGGTACGGGTTTTACAACGGTCAAGGTACCCCGGGTAGGGTTTTAAACGGTCAAGGTACCACGGTACAAGGTACACACGGTTCAGGGTACCCCCGGAAAGGATACCCCGGTACAAGGTACACCGGTACGGATATGCACGGTAAAAGGGTTACACACGGTCGGATAAACCGGCACAGGTCACAGGAAAGGGAAAAACCGGTACAAGGTACACCGGTACAGGACCCCGGGTACGGGTACACTGGTACAGGATGCACGCGGTACAGGTACAACGGTACAGGTTACACGGTACAGGGTCACAGGGTACGGGTACGGGGGGAGGGAAAGAAGAGCAGACTTGTATAGGCTGGGTGGAAAAAGACTCAGACCTCACTCGGGAAAAAAGCCCCTTGGGGTGACCATAACCCCGGCAATCCCGGAGGCCACTCAACAAAAAACCGCTGCAGTGGGCGCTGGCAAACCCTGGAATAGGTTCGGATCCCTTAATAAGGAACTTAAAGCCCATGTACACGGTATGTTGGGCCCCATTTGGGTATGCAGCACCGTCTGGAACCCCCCGGGTCAAGAGTCAAGAAGTTAGAAAAAGTAAAAAGGTTTGCAACAAGGCTGTCCCAGAGCTCAAGGGATTTTCGCGGGAAAAGGTTAAGGGAAACGGATGAGACACTGGAGGACGAAGGGTCAGGGGAGAATGATAACGACATAAGATATGCGGGGAATGACAAGGGGGGCAGAGATGGATGTTCCAGAGAGGGGGGCCCCGGGACAAGGGGTCACAATGGAAGTGAAGACCCCCGAGAGTCACAGGGGGGGGCGTTAGGATATTTCTTCAGTCATAGAGTTGTCAGCAAGTGGAATGCCCAGCCCAAATGAAGTGGAGGAGGAACCACATATTTTAAAAAGAGGTATGACCAGTAGGAAGCAGAGAGAGAGGGATCCGAGCGATCATGAAGGGCGGGGCAGGAGCTGAGTCTCGACCCCTGCCCCAAACCCCAATTAGGTGAGTACAAATTTGGTGAGTTTATGTCAAGGACACACGGTACGGGACACCGGTTCAGGGTACACCGGTAAAAGGTAACCCGGTTTGGGGACCCAAAGTAAGGGTACAACGGTACAAGATACCCGGTACAAGGTAACAGGTTCAGCTACACACGGTAAAGGGGACACACGGTACAAGTACATACGGTACGGGACACACGGTAAAGGATGCCACGGTTTCAGGGTACCCGGTACATTGTACACCCGGGACGGGTAAACCCCGGTCAAAGGGGACACGGTACGTGTACAAAGGTACAGGGTACACAGGTACAGGGTAACCACGGGACGGGGAACAAAGACGGGTTCCCCACGGGAAAGATACAACGGTACAAGGTACACACGGTAAAATACCACGGAAAAAGGGACACCGGTACTGTAAATACGGTAAGGGCACGGTACAGGATGCACACGGTAAAGGGGACACCGGTACATTTTAAAACCCGGGAAGGGTACCACGGTTTCAAGGTGCCCGGTACAGTTTTTCACACGGCAGGGTACACCGGTACAGGGTACCACGGTACAAGGTACACCGGTACAAGGTACCCTTACAGGGTAACCCCGGTCAAGGTGCACACGGTACAGGGTTCACCCGGTACAGGGTACCCGGTACGGGGCACCGGTACAAGGGAACACGGTACAAGGTACAACGGTAAGGGGGACACACGGTACGGGAACACACAGTACGGGTATCAGGGAAGGGTAACACGGTAAGGGTACACACGGTACGGGTACCACGGTACAGGGCACAGGTACAAGGTACACACGGTACAAGGTAAAACGGTGCAGGGTACACACGATAAAAGGTACACCGGTACAGGGGTAAACCCGGGAAAGGGTTCAACGATACAAGGGAACCGGTACGGTACCACGGACGGGTACTCACGGACAGGTACACACGGCACAAAGGGAACCCGGTACGGATTAACACGGTACGGGTACACACGGTACAAAAGGTACCAGTCACAAGGTACACACGTACGGGTCACCGGTACGGGTACACACGGTTTTAAAGGGGACAAACCCCGGTACAGGGTACACGCTATGGGTGACACGGGAAAGGTACACACGGTACAGGGTACACACGGTACAGGGACACACGGGACAGGGTAAAAGGTACGGGCACACACGGTACAGGGTACACACGGTACAGGGTACACACGGTCGGGTACACGGTACAGGGCACAACGGACGGGGACACACGGTCAGGTTACACCGGTAAGGTTACACACGGTAAGGTACCACGGTAAAGGTACACCGGTTTAAAGGGGACACCGGTACAGGGCACCAGGTTTGGATACACACGGTACAGGGTCACAGGTAAAGGTACAAAGGTACATGGGACACACGGTAAAAAGGGCACCGGTACAAGGTACACCGGGCAAGGTCAACCGGGACAAAGGGCAACGGTACAAGGTAACCCCGGACAGGGTACAACGGTACAGGGTAACACGGTCAGGGTCCACGGTACAGGGTAACACGGTACAGGGTACACACGGTACAAAGGACCACGGTACAAAGGGACAAAAGGTACAAAGGGCCACGGTAAAAGGTACACACGGTCAAAGGGCACACGGTACAAGGTACACCGGTAAAAGGTCACCGGTCAAGGGACACACGGTACAGGGTTTCACGGTACAAGGTACACAGGTAAAAAGGTACACAGGGAAGGTCACACGGTACAGGGTACCACGGTACGGGTTAAAAACCCGGTTAAAGGGGACACACGGTCAAGGTAAACCCGGGCGGGTAAAAAGGTACAGGGGACAACGGTAACGGGCACACGTTACAGGGCACCGGTATGGGGACACCTGTAAAGGTAACCCCGGTAAGGGTACACAGGTCAGGGTACACAAAGGTACACACGGTACAAGGCCACGGGAAAGGTACAACGGTACAGGGGACACCGGTAAAGGGACCCGGAAAGGTACACACGTCAAGGTAACCGGGACGGGGGTAAACGGTACAAAGGGACACACGGTACGGGTACAACGGTACGGGTACACCGGTACAAAGGGACACCGGAAAAGGTACACACGGTACAAGGTAACACGGTAAGGGTCCACGGTACAAGGTAAACGGACAGGGTACACCCGGAAGGGTAAACGGTACAAGGTACACCGGTACAGGGTACACGGTCAAAGGGACACACGGTACGGGGCACACGTACAGGGGTAAACGGTACAGGGTCCCCCGGTACGGGTAAAACACGTTTTAAAGGGCACCGGTCAAGGCACCACGGTACAAATACCACGGTGCAGGGGCACCGGGACAGGGTACACACGGTACAGGGTAACCCCGGTCAGGGGAACACGGTCGGGGACACCCGGGGACAATGTCACACGGTACAAAGGTACACACGGTACAAGTACAACGGTACAAGGTAACAGGTACAAGGTACACACGGTAAGGGTACAACGGTACAGGGGACCACGGTACGGGTCACACGGTACAGGGTACACCCGTTACAGTGTACAACGGTACAAGGTACACACGGTACAAGGTCAACGGACAGGGTAACACGGGCAAGGTACCAAAGGTCAGGTACACACGGTACAGGGTAACCGTAAAGGTACACACGGACAGGGTAAACGGTACAAGGTACCACGGGACAAAGGGACCACGGACAGGGTACCACGGTCGGGTAAAAAGGTAAGGATACCACGGTACAGGGGGACAACGGTACGGGTAACACGGTACAGGGTAAACGGGACAGGATACACACGGTTTCAGGGTACACCGGTAAAGGGTACACACGGTCGGGTACACACGGTACAGGTCCCCCGGGACAGGGGACCACGGTAAGGGTCACACGGTAAGGGTACAAACCCCGGGAAAGGTACACACGGTACAGGTAAACACGGTACAAGGTACCACGGTACGGGTAACCCGGTAAGGGTACAACGGGGACAGGGTACCAGGTACGGGTACACAGGTAAGGGTACACGGGTTAGGGTACCAAAGGTACAGGGGACACACGGGACGGGTCACCGGTACAGGGTACACACGGTACGGGTAACACGGTACAGGTACACACGGTCGGGGACAACGGTACAAGGTACACACGGTAAAAAGGGAAAACGGTACAGGGACCAAAAGGGCGGGTTCACCGGTAAAAGGGTAAACCGGTACAAGGTTCACAGGTACAAGGTTTAAGGTTCACACGGTCAGGGTCACACTGTCGGGTAACCCCGGGACAAGGTACACCGGTAAAAGGTACACACGGTACAAGGTACAACGGTACAGGGTACACACTGTACGGGGACACACGGGACAAAGGGACCCGGTACAAGGTCACACGGTCAGGGTAACACGGTACGGGACACACGGTACGGGTACAAACCCGGTACAAGGGGACACCGGTACAAGGAAAACCCGGGACAGGGGACACCGGTAAGGGTAAACGGTACAGGGGACACCGGTACAAGGTACACCGGTAAAGGTACACCGGACAGGGGGACCCGGTAAGGGTAACACGGTACAGGGTACCCGGTCAGGGGACACACGGTACGGGTAACGGTAAAAGGTACACACGGTAGGGGGACACACGGTACGGGTCACACGGTACAGGGTCACACGGTAAAAGGTACCACGGTCAAGGGAACACGGGACAGGGTACACACGGGGCAGGTTCACACGGTACAGGGTACACAGGTTCAGGGTCCACGGTCAGGGTACACCGGTACAGGGTACACCCCGGTAAAGGTACACAGGTTAGGGTACCCCGGTACAGGGACACCCGGACGGGTACAAAACCCGGGACAGGGTAACACGGTACAGGGTACACAGGTACAGGTACACACGGTAAGGGTACACACGGTAAGGGGACAACGGCAAGGTACACACGGTACGGGGACCCCACGTAAAAAGGAACACGGTACGGGTACACCGGTACGGGTACACCGGTACGGGTACCACGGTACAAGGTAAAGGGTTCAGGGTAACCGGGACAAGGTACACACGGTACAAGGTACACACGGTACAGGGAAAAACGGTACAAAGGTACACCGGTACGGGTAGACGGGTTTCAGGGTACACCGGTACAGGGTACCACGGGGACAAAGGGACACACGGACAAGGTAATCGGTACAAGGTACACACGGTACAGGGTCACACGGTACGGGTCACACGGTACAGGGGACACAGGTCAAGGTAACACGGTACGGGTACCACGTAAGGGTACAACGGTCAAAGGGACCAAAGGTCAGGGTACAAACGGGAAAGGAACACGGTAAGGGTCCCGGCAGGGTACACACGGGACAGGGACACCGGTCAAGGGATACCGGTAAGGGTAAACGGTACAAAGGTACACCGGGCAAGGTACACACGGTACGGGTCACCCCCGGTAAAGGTACCACGGTACGGGTAACCCCGGACAGGGTACACACGGTACAGGGGACACACGGTCAGGGTACACCGGTACGGGTACACACGGTAAGGGGACACACGGTACGGTTACACACGGAAAGGTACAAAACGGTCAGGGTAGCACGGGGAAAAGGGGACACACGGTACAAGGTACACACGGTACAAGGACCACGGTACGGGTACAACGGTACAAGGTACCCGGTACAGGGTAAACACGGTCAGGGTCCCACACGGTACAGGGTAACCGGTACAGGTTACAAAGGTACAAAGGGACACACGGTACGGGTAGAACCCGGGACAGGGTACACACGGGCAAAGGGCCACGGGGACGGGTACACACGGTACAAGGTACACACGGTACAGGGTACACACGGTTTCAAGGTACACCGGACAAGGGACACACGGTACGGGTACACACGGTACAGGTACACACGGTCAGGGGCCAAAGGAAGGGGGCCACGGTTCGGGTACAACCCCGGGAAAAGGGTACACCTACAGGGTCCACGGTACAAGGTACACACGGTAAGGGGAGACACGGTACAGGGTACACACGGTACAAAGGGACACGGGACGGGGCACCGGTACAAGGTACACACGGTACAAATACACCGGTACAGGGTACAAAGGTACAGGGTACACACGGTACAAGGTACACACGGTACAGGTACACACGGTAAAGGGCACACGGTCGGGTCCACGGTACAAGGTACACCGGTACAAGGTCACAGGTACAGGGTTTCACACGGTCAGGTACCCGGTACAGGGTACCACGGGACAAGGTAAAACGGTACAGGGTACACACGGTAAGGGTAACACGGTACAAGGACACACGGGACAAAGGTACACCGGTAAAGGTTACACCGGTACGGGTACACACGGTACAAGGTACACACGGTACAAGGTAAACCCGGTACGGGGTTTACCCGGTAAAGGTAAACGGTTTCGGGTCACACGGTACAGGGTAAACGGTACATGGTCACACGGTACGGGGTTTAAAACGGTACAGGTACCACGGGACAGGGTGCACGGTACAGGGTACACACGGTCGGGTAACACGGTACTGGTACACACGGTTTCAGGTAAACGGTAACAGGTAAAACGGACAGGGTACACCGGTCAGGGTACACACGGCAAGGTACACCGGTAAAGGTACACAGGTACATGGACACACGGTAAAAGGGAAACGGACAAGGGAACACGGTACAGGGACACACGGTAAAGGTACACACGGTTTCAGGGTCAACGGTACGGGTAAAAACGGTACGGGTTACACACGGTAAGGGTACACACGGGACAGGGTCCCCACGGTACAGGGTACACACGGTACCCCCTAAAGCGAGGCAACTATTGTCCTCTTTTCCCCTCCCCTTTTCATTCTCTCCCTTTCCCTCTTTTCTTCGCCCGCGTCCTTCTATTTGCTTCCATTCTCTCCTCCCTTCCCTTGACTGTCAGTTGCTCGTCTCCTTCATTGTCCACACTCATGTCTTTCATTGTCCACACTCATGTCTTTCTCATTACAGTACATGTGTCGATGTCTGTTATCATGTAGGTGTTCTTCCTCTCATGTCAGCTAGTTTCTCCCTCTTCACCCTCTAATGTCAGCTAGTTTCTCCCTCTTCACCCTCTAATGTCAACTAGTTTCTCCCTCTTCACCCTCTAATGTCAGCTAGTTTCTCCCTCTTTACCCCTCTCATATCAGTCAGTTTCTCCCTCTTCACCCTCTCATGTCAGTCAGTTTCTCCCTCTTCACCCTCTTATGTCAGGCAGTTTCTTCCTCTTCACCCTCTCAGTACCTCGGAGTATGTGTATCCTCTACGAGTATTTTCTACAGGTAAGAGACATGAATGCACTGATCAAGACATGTCTTGACATGTGGGTACATTTGTATAAATGCTTTTAGAAAACAGACAAGTTGATCAGTGAGTCACGGCGCAAGTGCTGTACTTTCATTAAGATTGATGGACTGAACACATCGGCTCCAGTCTGAGGGACTGATTACCTCAAACTACTACTCATCTTCCGTAGTTCTTCTCTGTAATGGACTGAAGACGCCACTGGCGGGCGAAACGTTTGCAAAATAAAGATTCCCAAATATGGCACACTCTGCATACGTTCCGTCTCTTTTGCTGCACCTTGGTGTTGTTATTGCAACATGATTATCTTCCCCTTGTCTTCCAACTTCGTTAGCTTCATTTAACATAAGAACACAAGAAAGGAGGAACACCGCAGCAGGCCTGTTGGCCCATACTAGGCAGGTCCTTTACAATTCATCCCACTAACAAAACATTTGCCCAACCCAATTTTCAGTGAAACCCAAGAAATAAGCTCTGATGTGAAAGTCCCACTCAAATCCAACCCCTCCCACTCATATACTTATCCAACCTAAATTTGAAACTACCCAAAGTCCTAGCCTCAATAACCCAACTAGGTAGTCTGTTCCACTCATCAACTACCCTATTTCCAAACCACTACTTTCCTATGTCCTTTCTAAATCTAAACTTATCTAATTTAAATCCATTACTGCGGGTTCTCTCTTGGAGAGACATCTCAAGACCTTGTTAATATCCCTTTATTAATACCTATCTTCCACTTATACACTTCGATCAGGTCTCCCCTCATTCTTCGTCTAACAAGTGAATGTAACTTAAGAGTCTTCAATCTTTCTTCATAAGGAAGATTTCTAATGCTATGTATTAATTTAGTCATCCTACGCTGAATGTTTTTTTAACGAATTTATGTCCATTCTGTAATATGGAGACCAGAATTGAGCTGCATAATCTAGGTGAGGCCTTACTAATGATGTATAAAGCTGCAATATGACCTCTGGACTTCTGTTGCTTACACTTCTGATATAAATCCCAGTAATCTATTTGCCTTATTACGTACGCTTAAACATTGCTGTCTTGGTTTAAGGTTGCTGCTTACCATAACCCCCAAGTCCTTTTCGCAATCTGTATGGCTAAGTTCTACATCATTTAACTTATAAGTACTAGGGTTTATGGACACCCCCGAGCTTCAGAACCTTGCATTTATCTACATAATTATTATCTACCTGGTTATTAGGTTCTTCTGGTGTAATTGTTGTGTACCTCTTTATCAGGTTCTGGTCTGATTGTTGTCTACCTGGTTATTAGGTTCTGATCTAATTGTCTACCTAATTAAACCTCCGCGCATAATCGTCCTATACTTAGCCCCACACAGGTTTCTAATCAGCCCATCTGGTTGAAGATCTGATCTGTCAGTCTATCAGTAGTAGCAACAAGCAGTCCATTGTAAGCACCACAGCCCAGAACTCAGTGGAGGAACCTAACAAGTTCTCTCTTGGCAGCAGATAAGAGTCCTGTTAGTAATTTCCTATAAACTGTATATGAAAAAGTCTTGGGTCCTTTACCCCCATCCTTTAATTACAGAAACCCGTCCCCACCATCACCCCTGGCAAGGGCTACCAATTTTACAGCAACCCCGTCCACCATCGCCCCTGGCAAGGCTACCAATATACAGCAACCCGTCCCACCATCACCCCTGGCAAGGCTACCAATATACAGCAACCCGTCCCCACCATCGCCCCTGGCAAGGCTACCAATATACAGCAACCCGTCCCCACCATCACCCCTGGCAAGGCTACCAATATACAGCAACCCGTCCCCACCATCGCCCCTGGCAAGGTACAAATGTACAGCAACCCGTCCCCACCATCACCCTGGCAAGGCTACCAATATACAGCAACCCGTCCCCACCATCACCCCTGGCAAGGCTACCAATATACAGCAACCCTTTCCCTCACCATCACCCCTGGCAAGGCTACCAATATACAGAAAACCCTTTCCCACCATCACCCCTGGCAAGGCTACCAGTATACAACAATCTATCCCCACCATCACCCTGGCAAGGCTTCCTGCCCACCCTTACACTATGCGTATCCAGTCCTCACCATCACCCCTGTCAAGGCTCCCTGCCCACCCCTACACTATACAGTATCCAGTCCTCACCATCACCCCTGGCAACGCTCCTTGCCCACCCCTACACTATACAGTACCCAGTCCCCACCATCACCCCTGGCAAGGCTCCCTGCCCACCCCTACACTATACAGTACCCAGTCCAGCCATTACCCCGGCAAGGCTCCCTGCCCACCCTACACTATACAGTACCCAGTCCCCACCATTACCCCTGGCAAGGCTCCCTGCCCATCTCTACACTATACAGTACTCAGTCCCCACCATCACCCCTGGCAAGGCTCCCTGCCCACCCCTACACTATACAGAAACCTTTGTCCCCACCATCACCCCTGGCAAGGGCTCCATGCCTACCCTAACACTACAGTACCCAGTCCCACCATTACCCCTGGCAAGGCTCCCTGCCCATCCCTACATACAGAACCCAGTCCCCACCATTACCCCTGGCAAGGCTCCCTGCCACCCCTACACTATGCAGTACCAGTCCCCACCATCCCCCCTGGCAAGGCTCCCTGCCCACCCCTACACTATACAGACCCAGTCCCCACCATCATTCCTGGCAAGACCCCCAAACCCACACCTTCACTGTATGGAAGTACTAGACACAGTGATGAACGCAACGTGTTAGAGTCCAGCGCTCGTGAAAAAACTTTCTGAGGGGAAACAAATGATACCAGAAAACATCGTCACTTTAGCGTTGATTCCCTTTAGATATTTCTTGAAGAGCCGCACGGCATTTTTTTTTCTATATCTCCTTGTCTTGATAGTGGAGGAGCTCTCTACAGTGGGTGTTGAAGGTGTCCTCCATCTGCCACTGTAGAGACAGAGTCACAGCCCCCAGAGAGGAGACTAATAGTATCAGCGTCACGTACTTAGCTAAGAGCTACACTGGCTAATAACACACATTAGGGCGGCAGATGTGGCACAAAAGCGCCCCACTAATTGCCCCCAAACTGATGCACTTCAATGCATTTTCCTGCCAATTGTAGTTTTAATTATCTTGCCTCCTGTTTTTGGACTTCTCTGTCTTTGTTCTTTTTTCCTGGCTTTGTTGGTGGATTTCGACCTCCCGTCCTCGAAGTCTCGAACCATCGTCCTTTAGGGATTGGGCTGTCCCTGCTCGAGGTGTCGACTGTCCGCCCTCGAGGCCTCGACTGAATGTCCCGAGGCTTCGGATTTGTTTTTAGTTTTGTACTATCTTCTCATAACTCACAACCTCACTGAAAAGAGAAAACTTAAACATTCTTTCAGTCCATACTGGGCAGTTGTCATCACAACTCAGCAAGGAACCCAAAATAGCAGAGATGACCAGAAAACAGATTGAGTTGAAGGAGGGAAAGATAGTGTAGTAGTATAGTAGTGTAGAATTAGCAGCCACTGCAGTATAAGTCAAGGTAGCGAAGGTAGTTAGGTCTCTGTTCCTTTTCCTTGAGGTCTTGGTTGCCCTTCGAGCATCGGGCGCATATATCCCCTCACAACCTGGCTGATCAGGCATTGTCAGTAAGTAGCGGTTCAAATTTTTTCTTGAAAATTTCTATTTTCAGTTTTGCTTTTTGTCTATCCAGATTCACAACAAGGTCAGAAACACAAGTTGTAGGCAAAAGGTTTTGTATGCACTGGTCAAGACCCTCGCCACCCGTGGCGAAACGTTTCTAGTATATACGTTTCCTTTTACCTTCAGAAGAGTGAGGAGGTTAAAGACGTCAAACAGAGCAGCCGAAAAACAGTGTGTATGTAAAAAGAAATACAGCTACCTGAATACCTTTCGCTCAAAGACCAGTTGAAAAAAATTGCAATGAAGACTTGAGGGAGAATACAAAAATGATTCAGTCACACCGAGAATGAAGAAGTCTGTCAAGCTTAGTGACTGATAAAAGTCGGCAGAAAAGCACATGAACAACTTTAAAGAAGAGATCTTTCTCGGTGTCTTAATAATGGAAGACAGACGAATCACAATTTGCAGCCGGAAAACACTACGTGATTGATTCCAATTCTACCCACTGAAATAACCCCATTGTACCTGGAAGGTACTCGAGGGCCTGGTCCCAAATCTGCACACTGCCATAACAACATACTGGAGTGAGAGATATGGGAGGAAGTGTAAAATAAACCCAGTGAGGAGCAGGGGTGCGGTGGGGACAATAAGGAAACACTGGATAAACATTCGGGGTCCCAGACTATTGAACATCTTGCCAGAAGATATCAGAAACACTGCTGGAACAAGTGTAGAAGCCTTCCAGAGGAAACTGGACAAGTATTTTCACCAGGTGCCAGATCAACCAGGCTGTGATGGATGTGTGGGGCAGCGGGCCTCCAGCAGCAACAGCTTGGTTGACCAGGCAAGCACCAGACGAGCCTCACCCATGGCCGGGCTCCGAGAGTATTGAAACTCTCGAAACTCTTCAAAGGTATATCAAAGGTGACATTGGGAGGCTTGACAAACAACGCAAACTACCCCCAGAGAAAAGCAGTGGGTGCAGTAAGCAAACTAAGGGTTTGCAGATTTAAAGGGAATTACCATTACTATGTTTTAAAGAGGGAATTTGACTAATTGGTGCAATCATTTCCTGATCATCCTACATGGGAGTACTGTGTACCGCAAATAGCAACAGTTTGATTGACCGCACCGTCAATCAAGAGACCTGGCCTGAAACCGACAGCATGGCTGATGGTCTCCTAAACTGTTAAAAGTTAGACCGCAGGAAGACCCGTTCTTTGGGACTGCTCACCACACACCCGGGTTTGAAGATATTACCTGTAGTTACCCGTAGGTTACCTGTAGTCGCTTCCTGGGGATCAGCGCCCCTGCGGCCCGGCCCCAGACTAGGCTTCTTCTTAACTGACCTGATCGATTTAACTGTTGGTGCACCGCATTTAAAACATCACAAGACTGCGTGTGTAGTCTTGAAAGTATTCTCACGAGTGTTGTCTTGAAAAGTAGTCTTACGAGTGTGGTCTTAATAAAGAAGCCATACTCGAGGTTCCATAGACTTACAGCTTCGATGATTGGCTAGCGGGTCGTGCATGTCTTGAACGTGTTTATCACCAGACTCAGGTAATACCTTACCCTCCCTCCTTTTTCTCCTTCCCTTCTCCCTCTCCCTTTCTCCTCTCCCCACTCCCCTTTCTCCCATCCTCGCTCCCATTTCTCCCCTCGCCACTCCATGTCCACCAGTCACTAATCCCTGACAGGACAAATTGTTGAGGTCCAGTGACGCTGCAGGTATCGACTGACTTATTATTTTACTGCCATGGAATTGGAGGTGCGCGCGCACACACACAAATGAAGGAGAGACAGGATCCATATATAGCTTTAAGAAGAGGTACGATAAGGATCTTGGAGCCGGGAGAGAAAGTGGACCTAGTAGCTACCAGCGAAAAGGCGAGGCCAGGAGCAATGAATCGACTCCTGCAATTACATATAGGTGAGTAAATATTGGTGAATATTCTCTCTCTCTGTGTCTCTCACTGACGGGGAGCCGAGGTCTCTTGTACCCATTGTTGTGCTCGAGGGCCTTGTATGGTTACCCAACTCTTGTCACTGTGACTACTTGCTCCCGGCTCCAAAGAAGCAAGATTATGTATCCTTGAGATACATGAGAGTCGTGATGGCTAATACCACCCACGACCTACTCACGACCACAGCGGCAGCAGCTACTGCATCAAGTTGCCTCCAGCAGAAATAGAGTACGTACGTGTAGCATGTACTGAAGATAGATGAGAATATAATAATGTGATGTAGCCTGTCTTTTAACGAGGACGGTAAAACAGTGCTAAGGTCAAGAAAATGACAGTGGATAATTAAACAATTTCATTTTTCAAAACGAAAGCTAATGCCACTAATAATAATAGTCAGATAGTGTTGTGAGTGCTGCTGCTTGGCGCCTGGCACCTGAGACGTCACAGCTGGAAAAACTAGAGCGAGCGTTTACTGCCCGCATGGAGCCAATAAAGCAATTAAACTATTTGAAATGTTTCAAAGAACTGGAAATAGTGCCGAAACAAGTGTGGAAGTATCCAGGAGGAAACTGGATCACTTCCCCCCGCAATGTGCCAGATCAGCCAGGCTGTGATGGATATTTGGGCCGGCGAGCCGCCGGCAGTAACAGATTGGTTGACCAATCAACCACCAGGAAAGCCTGGCTCTAGGCCAGGCCTCGAGAGCAAGGAACACTCTGGAGACAAGTCACAGGCAAAATCACAGGAGGTGAGTGTTTTTCATACTAACAGTGTACTGAGACGTACGAGTTAACTTGTTCCATGCTGGCAGTATTACACGCTGTTATAGCTGGATATTTATATATAGACAAGAAGGTTGGATCATCAAAGTATAGAAACTCTGCGTGTGTTAGTTATTATGGGGAGGTGACTGATATTGTTAGTGTGTGTGGTGGAGGGCAGCTGCATAAGGTTGTGTGTGTGGTGGAGGGTAGCTACATAAGGTTGTGTGTGTGGTGGAGGGCAGCTGCATAAGGTTGTGTGTGTGGTGGAGGGCAGCTGCATAAGGTTCTGTGTGTGGTGGAGGGCAGCTGCATAAGGTTGTGTGTGTGGTGGAGGGCAGCTGCATAAGGTTGTGTGTGTGGTGGAGGGCAGCTGCATAAGGTTGTGTGTGTGGTGGAGGGCAGCTGCATAAGGTTGTGTGTGTGGTGAAGGGCAGCTGCATAAGGTTGTGTGTGTGGTGGAGGGCAGCTGCATAGGTTGTGTGTGTGGTGAAGGGCAGCTGCATAAGGTTGTGTGTGTGGTGGAGGGCAGCTGCATAAGGTTGTGTGTGTGGTGGAGGGCAGCTGCATAAGGTTGTGTGTGTGGTGAAGGGCAGCTGCATAAGGTTGTGTGTGTGGTGGAGGGCAGCTGCATAAGGTTGTGTGTGTGGGGGGAGGGCAGCTGCATAAGGTTGTGTGTGTGGTGGAGGGCAGCTGCATAAGGTTGTGTGTGTGGTGGATGGCAGCTGCATAAGGTTGTGTGTGTGGTGGAGGGCAGCTGCATAAGGTTGTGTGTGTGGTGGAGGGCAGCTGCATAAGGTTGTGTGTGTGGTGGATGGCAGCTGCATAAGGTTGTGTGTGTGTGGAGGGCAGCTGCATAAGGTCGTGTGTGTGGTGGAGGGCAGCTGCATAAGGTTGTGTGTGTGGTGGAGGGCAGCTGCATAAGGTTGTGTGTGTGGTGGAGGGCAGCTGCATAAGGTTGTGTGTGTGTGGTGGAGGGCAGCTGCATAAGGTTGTGTGTGTGGTGGAGGGCAGCTGCATAAGGTTGTGTGTGTGGTGGAGGGTAGCTGCATAAGGTTGTGTGTGTGGTGGGAGGGCAGCTGCATAAAGTTGTGTGTGTGGTGGAGGGCAGCTGCATAAGGTTGTGTGTGTGGTGGAGGGCAGCTGCATAAGGTTGTGTGTGTGGTGGAGGGCAGCTGCATAAGGTTGTGTGTGTGGTGGAGGGCAGCTGCATAAAGTTGTGTGTGTGGTGGAGGGCAGCTGCATAAGGTTGTGTGTGTGGTGGAGGGCAGCTGCATAAAGTTGTGTGTGTGGTGGAGGGCAGCTGCATAAGGTTGTGT
The DNA here is from genome assembly GCF_026875155.1 of Cherax quadricarinatus. Classification (NCBI taxonomy): domain Eukaryota; kingdom Metazoa; phylum Arthropoda; class Malacostraca; order Decapoda; family Parastacidae; genus Cherax; species Cherax quadricarinatus. Next base: position 2,211,949 of record NC_069419.1, on the reverse strand, counting down.
TGTGTGGTGGAGGGCAGCTGCATAAAGTTGTGTGTGTGGTGGAGGGCAGCTGCATAAAGTTGTGTGTGTGGTGAAGGGCAGCTGCATAAGGTTGTGTGTGTGGTGGAGGGCAGCTGCATAAGGTTGTGTGTGTGGTGGAGGGCAGCTGCATAAGGTTGTGTGTGTGGTGGAGGGCAGCTGCATAAGGTTGTGTGTGTGGTGGATGGTAGCTGCATAAGGTTGTGTGTGTGGTGGAGGGCAGCTGCATAAGGTTGTGTGTGTGGTGGAGGGCAGCTGCATAAGGTTGTGTGTGTGGTGGAGGGCAGCTGCATAAAGTTGTGTGTGTGGTGGAGGGCAGCTGCATAAGATTGTGTGTGTGGTGGAGGGCAGCTGCATAAGGTTGTGTGTGTGGTGGAGGGCAGCTGCATAAGGTTGTGTGTGTGGTGGAGGGCAGCTGCATAAAGTTGTGTGTGGTGGAGGGCAGCTGCATAAGGTTGTGTGTGTGGTGGAGGGCAGCTGCATAAAGTTGTGTGTGTGGTGGAGGGCAGCTGCATAAGGTTGTGTGTGTGGTGGAGGGCAGCTGCATAAAGTTGTTTTGTGTGGTGGAGGGCAGCTGCATAAAGTTGTGTGTGTGGGTGGAGGGCAGCTGCATAAAGTTGTGTGTGTGGTGGAGGGCAGCTGCATAAGGTTGCTTGCCACCTTAGTGCAAATATTTGTTTCATTGTAATATTGGCTTGCAACACCTCAGCTTCTAGGCTGAGGGACCTGGAGTATACCTGGAGAGGGTTTCGGGGGTGAGCGCCCCCGTGGCCCGGTCTGGGACCAGGCTTCGTGGTGGAGCAGGGTCTGATCAACCTGGCTGTTACTGCTGGCCACACGCAGATTGACGTAAGAGCCAAAGCCCGGCTGGTCAGATATAACTTCAGGTGCCTGTCCAGTGCCTTCTTGAAGACAGCCATGGGTCTTTTGGTAATACCCCTTATGCTGGGAGGCAGTTGAACAGTCTTGGTTCCCTGACACTGATTACCTCGTCTTCTACTGTCTTCATATATCATGTCTGTATTGAACTGAAACAGTCACTGACTGGCAAAACGTCTTCAAGAAAAGATACCCACCTGTTGCACCTGTCTAAATCCTCGCAAGTATTTCTTGCTGCAATTTAAGGTGACTGAAAAATTACTTACTGGAGTTTTTTATTATGCTCACTGAAGGTCTTTTGATCCAGAAGTATGAGCCAGACGGGTTTAGAGCTTCCCCGCGATTGTAATAGTAACGAAGAATGGTCAGATAGTCACTGCGTGTCTGGACACGAGAAGCAGTGTTGCCAACTTTGTTGTAACAGTGTGACCAACTGTGTTGTAACTGTGACCAACTGTGTTGTAACCGTGTGACCAACTGTGTTGTAACTGTGACCAACTGTGTTGTAACCGTGTGACCAAGTGTGTTGTAACAGTGTGACCAACTGTGCTGTAACCGTGTGACCAACTGTGTTGTAACAGTGTGACCAACTGTGTTGTAACAGTGTGACCAACTGTGTTGTAACAGTGTGACCAACTGTGTTGTAACAGTGTGACCAACTGTGTTGTAACTGTGACCAACTCTGTTGTAACCGTGTGACCAACTGTGTTGTAACAGTGTGACCAACTGTGCTGTAACCGTGTGACCAACTGTGTTGTAACAGTGTGACCAACTGTGTTGTAACTGTGACCAACTGTGTTGTAACAGTGTGACCAACTGTGTTGTAAAAGTAATGTTAGTGTAGTGTTGCCAACTTCGTTGTGTTTGCAACATTGTTAGTAAAGTGTTGCCAGTTTTGTTAGTAGTGCTAGTGCAGTGTTGCCAAGACAGAACGTTGTTATTTATATATTGTTTTGTGGTATGTAGTCAGAGGCAGTCGGTAGACAGGGAGTGAGGCAGGCAAGGAACGTGCAGGCAATCAGGCACGCAACCAGGCAGGCAAGGGAGCAAGCAAGCACACAGAGTGAAGGCAGGCAGGCAGGTGGGCAGGCAGGTAGGCATGCAGGCAGGTGGGCAGGCAGGCAGGCAGGTGGGCAGTTAGAGCCTAGGTTGTAGCATCGCAAAACAGGTGTCGAACTTGTTTACGTTTGCTCTGTATTTTTTCCACAGAGTAATTATTGACTCTCACGCAACACCTGCAACTTAGTCATGTGTACACCTGTTTCAGCCTCTTCCACACTTGTTTTAATATGCAAATTCAATTATCTTAAAAGTGTTTTTGTGTTCTTTCGGCACAAATATTTTGCACAGGCGCACGACTGAAGCAATGTTCATCTTAGTACACTTAGTACACGCAGAGGCAGACAATAGTCACAGTTTCAAGAGTAGGTATGATTAGGTCCTCTAGGACAGGAATCAGTAAAGTTGGTAAGAGCTGAGGCGGGACTTGGAGTTATGACTTAACCCCTGCAAACACAACTAGGCGAGTGCACACAACATGGGTCCTAATTGGGCAGGACAGCTGTAGTAAACACTAGGGAGATCACAGTCACAGAGAACACTCTGCTTCAACACTGACTGGCGCGCTGCTGACACTGCTGAAGAAATGTTGCACGCCAGGCTGTTATTGGGACATGTTTCGCTCTCAGTAGAGCTTTATCAAGATGATAAAGTCTAACAGAGAGAAACAGTGTCCCAGCAGAAGCTTGAGAGAAACATTGTCCCAGCAGAAGCTTGAGAGAAATATTGTCCCAGCAGAAGCTTGAGAGAAACATTGACACAGCAGAGGCTTGAGAGAAACATTGTCCAGCAGAAGCTTGAGAGAAACATTGTCCCAGCAGAAGCTTGAGAGAAATATTGTCCCAGCAGAAGCTTGAGAGAAACATTGACCCAGCAGAAGCTTGAGAGAAACATTGTCCCAGCAGAAGCTTGAGAGAAACATTGTCCCAGCAGAAGCTTGAGAGAAATATTGTCCCAGCAGAAGCTTGAGAGAAACATTGACCCAGCAGAAGCTTGAGAGAAACATTGTCCCAGCAGAAGCTTGAGAGAAACATTAACCCAGCAGAAGCTTGAGAGAAACATTGTCCCAGCAGAAGCTTGAGAGAAACATTGACCCAGCAGAAGCTTGAGAGAAACATTGACCCAGCAGAAGCTTGAGAGAAACATTGTCCCAGCAGAAGCTTGAGAGAAATATTGTCCCAGCAGAAGCTTGAGAGAAACATTGACCCAGCAGAAGCTTGAGAGAAACATTGTCCCAGCAGAAGCTTGAGAGAAACATTGACCCAGCAGAAGCTTGAGAGAAACATTGTCCCAGCAGAAGCTTGAGAGAAACATTGACCCAGCAGAAGCTTGAGAGAAACATTGACCCAGCAGAAGCTTGAGAGAAACATTGTCCCAGCAGAAGCTTGATGTGTGGCCCGAGACTGCTCACACTACCACCAGTGACTCAAAAAAATTATTCCCAAGAAAATGTTGAATTTTTTCAAGAGGAACCTGGAGAAGGACCTGAAGGAATGATAGATTAACCAGTTAGTGATGGCCGTGTAGGCCTGCAAGCAGCTAGCATCAACAGCCTAGTTGACCAGTCACTGAAATCAAGCCTCAGGTCTGCCCTCGAGAGTAGAACAACTCTTGAAACCGGTCACAGGCACATGATGCTGCTTTGAGATGTAAGTTTATCTGTTAATCACAGTAAGTCTTTATCCGTGGCTAAATGGTAACGCGCTCGACTCACAACCGAGAGACCCGGGTTCGATTCCAAAGAGGGCGAAGACGCAGGATATGTTTTGTGAAATTTGCTAGTTCACCAGCAGTAAGTAGGTACTTGAGTGTTAAAGGACTCTTGTGAGTGGCATCCTGGGGAAGGGGACCACACGACCCAAGTTGAAATAAGCCACAATGTTGGCTTTCTTGGGTTATCCTGGGTTATCCTGGGTTACCAACCACCATAGTTGATAATCCGAATAAACGAAAATAATAGCCACTAATAATTATCACCGCCACCGCCAATCAACAGCTACCACCACCAGTCAACACTACCAACATTAACAACTAACAAACACTACCAACAACTACTACAACAGCAACAACTACTACAACAGCAACTGCTACTACTACTATTACTATAACAACTACTACTACTATAACAACTACTGCTACAACAATTACAACAACAACTACTACTACTACTATTACTACTACAGAGAAATCTTTCTCTTGGCTATATACCAGGAAGATTGATGTGGTTGGTCATATACCGGGAGTGTTCATCTCGTCCCGCTGGACCATAAAGTGGGAATTTATCACCAGAGTAAAGTCTACTGTTGAGTACCCTCACTTGTGCACTCTGGCACTCTGGTGGTCCTCGTTCATTACAACACTAGAGGTGGACCATGGGAGGGTGGTGTTCATTACAACACTAGAGGTGGACCATGGGAGGGTGTTGTTCATTACAGCACTAGAGGTGGACCATGAAAGGGTTTTATTCATTACAACACTAGAGGTGGACCATGAAAGGGTTTTATTCATTACAACACTAGAGGTAGACCATGAGAGGTTTAGTCATTATAACACTAGAGGTGGACCATGAGAGGTTTAGTCATTACAACACTAGAGGTGGACCATGAGAGGGCAACCCTCGTGGTTTATCATAGTCCCTCCTAGTGCTACCATTTTCTTTCAACTATTTTTTTCGAGAAGGGAAAGAGAGAGGGGTCTGTTTCCCCTCTAGGGAGGTTTCTTGGTGCCGATGAGGGGCTCTGGGTCGTAAGGAACGGGACCTGTGCTCCCCATCCTTGCAACGAACTGGAATGCTTCCCATTTTCTCCAGGTGTTTTATGACCTCCTACGAGTTTAGCGATCACCCCATCAAAGATATAATTATAATGAACGACCCATTGCAATGATTTTTTAACGCCCTCTCTCTCTCCCCCGTTGTGGAGAGTACTTTCAGTGTGCTCTGAAGTGTTCCTAGCACTTCATATAACTTCACTTCTGCTATGTGAGCAGCAGAACTTCTCTGTGTATATTTTACTGTGTATTAAAGTTGTATGGCTGTGGTTGGCAAGTGTATTGAGAGAGTAAAAGCTAGAGTAATGATACAAGTGTGTGGAGTGACATCTGTGTTTAAATATCTCCGTGAATGGTGTATGGGGAAATATGTATTGTGGCAGTATTGCATTTAGTAATGTATATACATGTAGTCATTGGTCTATAGTGGTGCATAGTTTTGTGTGTATAGTGATGTATATTGGAGTTACACCAGTGAATACAGTGGTGTACATAGTAGTGTATAGGGGTATATATCGCGGTGTGTAGAGGTATATAGCTGACATAGAGACGTATATAGCAGTGTGTAAAGGTATATAGCGCACAAAAAAGGTATATATATGTGCATATAGGAGCGTATAGAAAGGTATATAATAATACATATGGTGGTGCATAGAGGAGTAGTAGGTGTATATAGTGGTGTATGTAGGAGTATATTGAAGGGGTATATTTGGGGTGTAAAGAGATGTATATATTGGTTTTTATGGGGTGTATATAGCGATGCATATAGGGGAGTATGTATGGGGTATATATGGGTTTTATAGGGGTATAATACGGTGTATGATGGGTTGGGTGTGGAGAGAGGGAGGGAGGGAGGGGGTATCACATTGCTGCTCCAATCAATACTGCGGCCGCCAGTCCCCGCTCTGCTGATGTAGGGGGAGGGGGAGACGGGGGAAATTTGGTGGAGAGGGGAGGGGATATCTAGGAAGGGGAGGGGGAGATGTTTGAAGGGGAGAAATGGGGAGGGGAGGAGTGGGAAAGGGAGAGTGAGACCTAAAATAAAATAAAATAATTTCAAAACTAACACACGTGGTGGTAGTGGTGGTGGTAGTGGTAGTGGTGATGGTGTGGTGGTGGTAGTGGTGGTGGTGGTGGTGTGTGGTGGTGGTAGTGGTGGTGGTTGTGGTGGTGGTAGTGGTGGTGGTTGTGGTGGTGGTATTGGTGGTGGTGGTGGTGGTGGTGGTGTGGTGGTGGTAGTGGTGGTGCTTGTGGTGGTGGTAGTGGTGGTGGTTGTGGTGGTGGTAGTGGTGGTGGTAGTGGTGATGGTGGTAGTGGGGTGGTGGGGGTGGGGGTGGTGTGGTGTGGTGGAGGGGTTTGGGTGGAGGGGTGGTGGTGGTGTGGGATGGTGGTATGGTTGTGGGGGTTTGGTGTATGGTGATTGGTGGTAGTGGTGGTGGTGGTGGTAGTGTGTGGTGGTTATGGTGTTGGTGGTAGTGGTGATTGGTGTGGTAGTGGTTGGTGGTGATGGTGGTAGTGGTGATGGTGAGTAGTGGTGATGTGTAGTGGTTGATTGGTGTGGTGGTTTGGTGATGGTGGTAGTGGTGATGGTGGGTAGTGGTAGTGGTGATGTGGTAGTGGTGATGGTGGGTGGTGGTAGGGGTGGTGGTTGGTAGTGGTGGTGGTGTACTGGTGATGGTGGTGTGGGTGGTGGTGGTGGTGGGTGATGGGTAGTGTGTGGTGGTATGTGGTGATGGTGGTGGTGATGGTGGTGGTGGTGGTGTTGTGGGGGTAGTGGTGATTGGGTAGTGGTAGTGCGTGATGGTGGTAGTGGTGTGGTTGGTAGTGGTGTGTAGGGTGGTGGTGTGGGTAGTGGTGGTGGTGGTAGTGGGGGTGTAGGGTGATGGTGGTATGGCGGTGGTGGTAGGAGTGATGGTGGTTAGTGGTGATGGTGGGTGTAGTGTGATGTGGGTAGGGTGGTGGTGGTAGTGGTGGGGGTGGTAGTGGGATGGTGGGAGTGGTGATGTGGTGTAGTGGTGGTTGGGTGGTGGTAGTGGTGATGGGGTATGTGGTGGATTGGTGGGTATGGGGATGTCGGTAGTGTAGTGGGATTGGGTGGTGAGTGGTGGGGGTGGTGGTAGGTTGGTGCGGGAGTGATGGTGGTGAGTCGGGGGGGGTGGGGTGGTGAGGGGTAGGGTGATCGGGGGTAGGTGGAAGGGGTTGGGGGGGTATGGGGGGGAGGGTGGGAAGGAAGTGGTGATGATGGTGGTGTAGTGGTAATGGTGGTGTAGTGGTGGTGGTTTGGTAGTGGTGATGGTGGTGTGGGGGTGGGGGGGGTGATGGTTGTGGTGTTGGGTGGTGGTGTGTGGTAGTGGTGAGGTGGGGGTTTGGGGTGGATGTGGTGGTGGTGGTGGTGGTAGTGGGGGTGGTTGTGGTGGTGTGGTAGGGTGGGTGGTGGGTGGTGGTGGTGGTTGTAGTGGTGGTGGTGTGGTGGGTGGTGTGGTGTGGTGTGGAGTGGTGGGTGGAGTGATGTGTGGTGGTGGTGGTATGGTGATGGTGGTAGTGAGGTGGTGGGGTGGTTTAGTGGTGATGGTGGTAGTGTGGTGTGGTGGTGATGGGTGTAGTGGTGATGGGGGTAGGGGTGATGGTGGTAGTGGTGATGGTGGTAGTGGTGATGGTGGTGTGGTGATGGTGGTAGTGGTGTATGGTGATGGTGGTATTTGATGGTGGTGGTGGTAGTGGTGGATGGTGGTGATGGTGGTAGTGGTGTGGTGGTGGTGGTAGTGGTGATGGTTGGTGATGGTAGGTGGTGATGGTGGGTAGTGGTGGGTTTGGTGGTAGTGGTGATGGTGGTTATGGTGGTGGTGGTAGTGGTGATGGTGGTAGTGGTATGGGTGGTGGTAGTGGTGATTGGTGGGATGGTGGTGGTGGTAGTGGTGATGGTGGTGTGGTGGTGGTAGTGGGTGATGGTGGTAGTGGGTGATGGTGGCAGTGGTGATGGTAGTGGTGATGGTGGTAGTGGTGTTGGTGGCAGTGGGTTGTATGGTAGTGGTGGTGGTAGTGGTGATGGTGGTAGTGGTGATGGTGGAGTGGTGATGGGTAGTGGTGGTGGTGGTAGTGGTTGTGGTGGTATGTTGGTGGTGGTGGTGGTAGTGGTGATGGTGGTGGTGGTTAGTGGTGAGGTGGCACTGTGGTGATGGTATGTGTTGTGGTGGTGATGGTGGTAGTGGGTAATGGTGGTGGTAGTAGTGGAGATGGGTAGTTGGGTGATGTGGTCAGGTTAGTTAGTGGTGATGGTGGTGGTGGTAGTGGTGATGGTGGTAGATGGTGGGGGGTGGTAGGGGTTTGATGGTGGTGTGCGTAGAGTGGTGATGGTGTGGTAGTGGTGATGGTGTGTGATGGTAGTGGTCGAGTATGGTTGTTTTGTAGTGGAATTGGTGGTTGTATGGTGAATTGGTGGTGTGGATGGGATGGATGTAGGTGTGGCAGGTAGTTGTTTGTGATGTTATATGGTAAATGGTTAGTGGTATGGTATGGTGGTGGTGGTAGTAGGCTGATTGGATTTGGTGATGGTGGTGGTGGTGTGGTGATGTGTGGATGGTAGTGGTGATGGTAGTGATTTAGGGGTCTGGTTGGTGGTTTTTAGGGTTGATGGTCGGTAGTGGTGGTTTGATGTAGTGGTGATGGTGGTGGTTGTATTTGTATGGCTGAGATAGTGGTGGTGTGTAGTGGTATGTGTAGTGATATGGTGGTTCGATGGTTATGAGTGTATTAGTGGTGATGTCGGTGTGTAGTGGTGAGGTAGTGATGGTGAGTAGTATGGTGCGATATGGTTGTGTATGAAATGGTCAGTGGATGTCGGCAGTGATGGTGAGGTAGCTATGGTGAAGCATGTTGCGGTGAGGTGGGTCGTGTTGGGTGGTAGAGTAGTATGGTAGTGGTCGATGGTGTCGGTGATAGTGATCGATGGTATGTGGATGGTGGTAGTAGTGGTTGGTGGTGGTGGTGATGGTGATATGTAGGTGATGCGTCGTTGGGGGTATGGTGTTGGTGATTGATGTGGTGAATGGTGGTGCTATGGGGGGGTGATGGTGGTAAGCAGGTCGATGGTGATTGTGGTGGTGGTGCAGTAATGGTGATGGTGTGGTGTGAGTGCTAGGCAGTATGTTGGTGATAGTTTTAGTTGTTATTGCTTAGTTGTTGTAGTTAGTGATTGTTGTCAGTTGTGTTGGTTATAGTCGACACTTGATAACTGTTGTTGCCGCTCCTGTTGCTGTTGTCGCTGTTGTTGCCGCTTCTGTTGCCTCTGTGACTGCTGTTAGTGGCAATTTTGCTGCCGTTGCCGCTTCTGCTGCTGCTACTGGCGCTTCTGTTGTTATTGTTGATGATGGTGGTATTGCTATCGATGTTGCTGTTATTGTTGCTGTTTCCGCTGTTGCTGCTCTCGTTGCTGCTGGCAAACAAAGGGGGTTAAAAAATAGCGCTATCTAGTTTTTTTCATGTTAGTAGCAGGTCTAGATTGTTTACTTTCCATCACTCTAGAAGCTGCCATCTGGCAGGCTGGTGGAACTTTCCATCACTCTAGAAGTTGCCATCTGACAGGCTGGTGAAATTTTCCATCACTCTAGAAGCTGCCATCTGGCATGCTGGTGGAACTTTCCATCACTCTAGAAGCTGCCATCTGGCAGGCTGGTGGAACTTTTCATCACTCTAGAAGCTGCCATCTGGCAGGCTGGTGGAACTTTCCATCACTCTAGAAGCTGCCATCTGACAGGCTGGTGGAACTTTCCATCACTCTAGAAGCTGCCATCTGGCAGGCTGGTGAAATTTTCCATCACTATAGAAGCTGCCATCTGGCAGGCTGGTGAAATTTTCCATCACTCTAGAAGCTGCCATCTGGCAGGCTGGTGGAACTTTCCATCACTCTAGAAGTTGCCATCTGGCAGGCTGGTGGAACTTTCCATCACTCTAGAAGTTGCCATCTGGCAGGCTGGTGGAACTTTCCATCACTCTAGAAGTTGCCATCTGGCAGCTGGGTGAACTTTCCATCACTATAGAAGTTGCCATCTGGCAGGCTGGTGAAACTTCCCATCACTCTAGAAGTTGCCATCTGGCAGGCTGGTGAAACTTCCCATCACTCTAGAAGCTACCATCTGGCAGGCTGGTGAAACTTTCCATCACTCTAGAAGCTACCATCTGGCAGGCTGGTGAAACTTCCCATCACTCTAGAAGTTGCCATCTGACAGGCTGGTGAAACTTCCCATCACTCTAGAAGTTGCCATCTGGCAGGCTGGTGAAACTTTCCATCACTCTAGAAGTTGCCATCTGGCAGGCTGGTGAAACTTCCCATCACTCTAGAAGTTGCCATCTGGCAGGCTGGTGAAACTTCCCATCACTCTAGAAGTTGCCATCTGACAGGCTGGTGAAACTTACCATCACTCTAGAAGTTGCCATCTGGCAGGCTGGTGAAACTTCCCATCACTCTAGAAGCTACCATCTGGCAGGCTGGTGAAACTTCCCATCACTCTAGAAGTTGCCATCTGACAGGCTGGTGAAACTTCCCATCACTCTAGAAGTTGCCATCTGACAGGCTGATGAAACTTCCCATCACTCTAGAAGTTGCCATCTGGCAGGCTGGTGAAACTTCCCATCACTCTAGAAGCTACCATCTGGCAGGCTGGTGAAACTTCCCATCACTCTAGAAGTTGCCATCTGACAGGCTGGTGAAACTTCCCATCACTCTAGAAGTTGCCATCTGGCAGGCTGGTGAAACTTCCCATCACTCTAGAAGTTGCCATCTGGCAGGCTGGTGAAACTTCCCATCACTCTAGAAGTTGCCATCTGACAGGCTGGTGAAACTTCCCATCACTCTAGAAGCTACCATCTGGCAGGCTGGTGAAACTTCCCATCACTCTAGAAGTTGCCATCTAACAGGCTGGTGAAACTTCCCATTACTCTAGAAGCTGCCATCTGGCAGGCTGGTGAAACTTCCCTCACTCTAGAAGTTGCCATCTGGCAGGCTGGTGAAACTTCCCATCACTCTAGAAGTTGCCATCTGACAGGGTGGTGAAACTTCCCATCACTCTAGAAGCTACCATCTGGCAGGCTGGTGAAACTTCCCATCACTCTAGAAGTTGCCATCTAACAGGCTGGTGAAACTTCCCATTACTCTAGAAGCTGCCATCTGGCAGGCTGGTGAAACTTCCCCTCACTCTAGAAGTTGCCATCTGGCAGGCTGGTGAAACTTCCCATCACTCTAGAAGTTGCCATCTGACAGGCTGGTGAAACTTCCCATCACTCTAGAAGCTACCATCTGGCAGGCTGGTGAAACTTCCCATCACTCTAGAAGTTGCCATCTAACAGGCTGGTGAAACTTCCCATTACTCTAGAAGCTGCCATCTGGCAGGCTGGTGAAACTTCCCCTCACTCTAGAAGTTGCCATCTGGCAGGCTGGTGAAACTTCCCATCACTCTAGAAGTTGCCATCTGACAGGCTGGTGAAACTTCCCATCACTCTAGAAGTTGCCATCTGACAGGCTGGTGAAACTTCCCATCACTCTAGAAGTTGCCATCTGGCAGGCTGGTGAAACTTCCCATCACTCTAGAAGTTGCCATCTGACAGGCTGGTGAAACTTCCCATCACTCTAGAAGTTGCCATCTGGCAGGCTGGTGAAACTTCCCATCACTCTAGAAGTTGCCATCTGACAGGCTGGTGAAACTTCCCATCACTCTAGAAGTTGCCATCTGGCAGGCTGGTGAAACTTCCCATCACTCTAGAAGTTGCCATCTGGCAGGCTGGTGAAACTTTCCATCACTCTAGAAGCTGCCATCTGGCAGGCTGGTGGAACTTTGCATCACTAGAAGCTGCCATCTGGCAGGCTGGTGAAACTTTCCATCACTAGAAGTTGCCATCTGGCAGGCTGGTGGAACTTTGCATCACTCTAGAAGCTACCATCTGGCAGGCTGGTGAAACTTTGCATCACTCTAGAAGCTACCATCTGGCAGGCTGGTGGAACTTTCCATCACTCTAGAAGCTACCATCTGGCAGGCTGGTGAAACTTTCCATCACTCTAGAAGCTGCCATCTGGCAGGCTGGTGAAACTTCCCATCACTCTAGAAGTTGCCATCTGGCAGGCTGGTGAAACTTTCCATCACTCTAGAAGCTGCCATCTGGCAGGCTGGTGGAACTTTGCATCACTCTAGAAGCTACCATCTGGCAGGCTGGTGAAACTTTCCATCACTCTAGAAGCTGCCATCTGGCAGGCTGGTGAAACTTTCCATCACTCTAGAAGCTGCCATCTGGCAGGCTGGTGAAACTTTCCATCACTCTAGAAGCTGCCATCTGGCAGGCTGGTGAAACTTTCCATCACTCTAGAAGCTACCATCTGGCAGGCTGGTGAAACTTTACCTCTGTGAAGGATGAGGCTGCAACAACTGGGCCAATTTTCAACTTTGTGAAGGTGTTGCATCAGAGTAGGACGGGAGGGAGCACCTGGAGGGAGCACCTGGAGGGAGCACCTGGAGGGAGCACCTGGAGGGAGCACCTGGAGAGAGCACCTGGAGGGAGCACCTGGAGGGAGCACCTGGAGGGAGCACCTGGAGGGAGCACCTGGAGGGAGCACCTGGAGGGAGCACCTCACACCGGCTGACTAAAATCACTGTTCCTTCTTGTTTTAGAATTGTTTGTGAGTGGTCAGTGAAAGGGAAGTTTGTTTGTGAGTGGTCGGTGAGAGGGAAGTTTGTTTGTGAGTGGTCGGTGAGAGGGAAGTTTGTTTGTGATGGTCGGTGAGAGGGAAATTGTTTGTGAGTGGTCAGTGAGAGGGAAGTTTGTTTGTGAGTGGTCGGTGAGAGGGAAGTTTGTTTGTGAGTGGTCGGTGAGAGGGAAATTGTTTGTGAGTGGTCAGTGAGAGGGAAGTTTGTTTGTGAGTGGTCGGTGAGAGGGAAATTGTTTGTGAGTGGTCAGTGAGAGGGAAGTTTGTGAGTTTTCAATGAGAGGGAAGTTTGTTTGTGAGTGATCAGTGTGAATGAAGTATATTTGTGAGTGGTCAGTAAGAGGGAAATTTGTTATTGATGGTCAGTGAGAGGGAAGTTTGTGAGTGATGATCAGTGAGAGGGAAGTTTGTGAGTGATGGTCAGTGAGACGGAAGTTTGTGAGTGATGACCAGTGAGAGGGAAGTTTGTGAGTGATGATCAGTGAGAGGGAAGTTTGTTATTGATGGTCAGGTTGACGGAAGTTTGTGAGTGATGATCAGTGAGAGGGAAGTTTGTTATTGATGGTCAGTGAGAGGGAAATTTGTGAGTGATGATCAACGAGAAGAAAGTTTGTGAGTGATGGTCAGTGAGAGGGAAGTTTGTGAGTGATGGTCAGTGAGAGGGAAGTTTGTGAGTGATGATCAGTGAGAGGGAAGTTTGTGAGTGATGGTCAGTGAGAGGGAAGTTTGTGAGTGATGATTAGTGAGAAGGAAGTTTGTGAGTGATGGTCAGTGAGAGGGAAGTTTGTGAGTGATGATCAGTGAGAAGGAAGTTTGTGAGTGATGGTCAGTGAGAGGGAAGTTTGTGAGTGATGTCAGTGAGAGGGAAGTTTGTGAGTGATGGTCAGTGAGAGGGAAGTTTGTGAGTGATGGTCAGTGAGAGGGAAGTTTGTGAGTGATGGTCAGTGAGAGGGAAGTTTGTGAGTGATGGTCATTGAGAGGGAAGTTTGTGAGTGATGGTCAGTGAGAGGGAAGTTTGCGAGTGATGGTCAGTGAGAGGGAAGTTTGTGAGTGATGGTCAGTGAGAGGGAAGTTTGTGAGTAATGGTCAGTGAGAGGGAAGTTTTTCCACATCTATTATCAGTAGTTCCTGGGACCAGCGCCCCTGAGACCCGGTCTCAGGCCAAGTTTTTTTTTAAATTGGAAATAAAGTATTACAGGAATAAGACCCGTTAAGAAACACAAAGAAATTTGGTAGAAAAGTTTGAAGATTTACGTGTTGTTTTATTTGTCTTACATGAGATCAAAATAACAGATCAGCTAATAACACTATCACACTGACATTACACTCGTATGACAGGAAGGTAGTACCTCCCTGGATGGTTGTTGTCTACCAACTTACTGTGTTTCACATTCATATGACAGGAAGGTAGTACCTCCCTGGATGGTTGTTGTCTACCAACTTACTGTGTTTCACATTCATATGACAGGAAGGTAGTACCTCCCTGGATGGTTGTTGTCTACCAACTTACTGTGTTTCACATTCATATGACAGGAAGGTAGTACCTCCCTGGATGGTTGTTGTCTACCAACTTACTGTGTTTCACATTCATATGACAGGAAGGTAGTACCTCCCTGGATGGTTGTTGTCTACCAACTTACTGTGTTTCACATTCATATGACAGGAAGGTAGTACCTCCCTGGATGGTTGTCTACCAACTTACTGTGTTTCACATTCATATGACAGGAAGGTAGTACCTCCCTGGATGGTTGTTGTCTACCAACTTACTGTGTTTCACATTCATATGACAGGAAGGTAGTACCTCCCTGGATGGTTGTTGTCTACCAACTTACTGTGTTTCACATTCATTTGACAGGAAGGTAGTACCTCCCTGGATGGTTGTTGTCTACCAACTTACTGTGTTTCACATTCATATAACAGGAGGGTAGTACCTCCCTGTATGGTTGTTGTCTACCAACTTACTGTGTTTCACATTCATATGACAGGAAGGTAGTACCTCCCTGGATGGTTGTTGTCTACCAACTTACTGTGTTTCACATTCATATGACAGGAAGGTAGTACCTCCCTGGATGGTTGTTGTTTACCAACTTACTGTGTTTCACATTCATATGACAGGAAGGTAGTACCTCCCTGGATGGTTGTTGTCTACCAACTTACTGTGTTTCACATTCATATGACAGGAGGGTAGTACCTCCCTGGAGTTGTTGTTGTCTACCAACTTACTGTGTTTCACATTCATATGACAGGAAGGTAGTACCTCCCTGGATGGTTGTTGTCTACCATCTTACTGTGTTTCACATTCATATGACAGGAAGGTAGTACCTCCCTGGATGGTTGTTGTCTACCAACTTACTGTGTTTCACATTCATATGACAGGAGGGTAGTACCTCCCTGGATGGTTGATGTCTACCAACTTACTGTGTTTCACATTCATATGACAGGAAGGTAGTACCTCCCTAGATGGTTGTTGTCTACCAACTTACTGTGTTTCACATTCATATGACAGGAAGGTAGTACCTCCCTGGATGGTTGTTGTCTACCAACTTACTGTGTTTCACATTCATATAACAGGAGGGTAGTACCTCCCTGTATGGTTGTTGTCTACCAACTTACTGTGTTTCACATTCATATGACAGGAAGGTAGTACCTCCCTGGATGGTTGTTGTCTACCAACTTACTGTGTTTCACATTCATATGACAGGAAGGTAGTACCTCCCTGGATGGTTGTTGTCTACCAACTTACTGTGTTTCACATTCATATGACAGGAGGGTAGTACCTCCCTGTATGGTTGTTGTCTACCAACTTACTGTGTTTCACATTCATATGACAAGAAGGTAGTACCTCCCTGGATGGTTGTTGTCTACCAACTTACTGTGTTTCACATTCATATGACAGGAAGGTAGTACCTCCCTGGTTGGTTGTTGTCTACCAACTTACTGTGTTTCACATTCATATGACAGGAGGGTAGTACCTCCCTGGATGATTGTTGTCTACCAACTTACTGTGTTTCACATTCATATGACAGGAGGGTAGTACCTCCCTGGATGGTTGTTGTCTACCAACTTACTGTGTTTCACATTCATATGACAGGAGGGTAGTACCTCCCTGGATGGTTGTTGTCTACCAACTTACTGTGTTTCACATTCATATGACATGAGGGTAGTACCTCCCTGGATGGTTGTTGTCTACCAACTTACTGTGTTTCACATTCATATGACATAAGGGTAGTATCTCCCTGGATGGTTGTTGTCTACCAACTTACTGTGTTTCACATTCATATGACATGAGGGTAGTACCTCCCTGGATGGTTGTTGTCTACCAACTTACTTTGTTTCACATTCATATGACATGAGGGTAGTATCTCCCTGGATGGTTGTCTACCCAATCCCCTCTCAAGATATGCTCTTAAAGACTTCTTATTATATGCTCTTAAAGACCTCTCAAGACATGTACTTAGACTTGTGAAGACTTTGAAGCATACAACTTCTGGCTGCTTGAGTTAGAATGTCTTTCAGAACCCTGGCGACGTCCATTGACCATTGTCAGTATCTTGCATAATCCATCCCTGGTTTAACATCTCCTGGTGACCCTCTGTGACCTTGCGTGTTTTGGTATGACCTTTATCTAGTGTGGCCTCTAGTGTAATTCTTTAGCGTGATTTCAATGTTTTTGTTTTCCTTTGTGATTCAGTGATGTTAATGAACCATCAACGTCACCTCTAACAGGATCAACAACACTTACATCAATACCACACACTCGGCATCATTTCCACCGCCTTAAAAAACTCTATTACTTATTATCAGCCGTCATTACCGCCATCCCGTGACCATCATTACCTTCACCCATTTCATCTTATAACCCTTAACCATCATTCACACCGCCATTTTGGTACCTTACCACACCGAGAGAAGTATAAACCCTGAGAGTTTACTTTAATTCCTGTTTGAGGGTTTAAACCAAACTTGATTGATGGTGCACAAGTAATATGCAGCCTTAATGACCCTTTGCATAGTCGATAGGCTTTAAGCCCAATTAACTAACGAACCAACCACCACCATCATAACTACCGCCTCTCATAGACAGATATGATTCTTCAAGGCTTTTGCTGTTATAGTAGCCAGATATAGAGGATGTAGGTAATGGTTGGTGTTGTGATGTTGGTAGTTGTCTACAAGTTTTGTGTCGTGACACTGGTAGTTGTCCACAAGTGTTGTGTCGTGACACTGGTAGTTGTCCACAAGTGTTGTGTCGTGACACTGGTAGTTGTCCACAAGTGTTGTGTCGTGACACTGGTTGTTGTCTACAAGTATTGTGTCGTGACACTGGTAGTTGTCCACAAGTGTTGTGTCGTGACACTGGTAGTTGTCCACAAGTGTTGTGTCGTGAAACTGGTAGTTGTCTACAAGCGTTATGTCATGACACTGGTAGTTGTCCACAAGCGTTATGTCATGACGCTGGTAGTTGTCCACAAGTGTTGAGTCAGTAACACGTTCCTTCCTTGTGTTGACTGCTGGAAAGCATCGCTTGAGAACCAGAGTGCACCAGCTAGTATTGCTAGGAGACTAAGCTTGTTGGAATTGTTCTAGGCTTGCCAGGAGCAAACACAGACGTTACATTGTATTGAGATGTTAAATGTCAAAACGCTATTAATTAATGTTGTCAATTACATTTTCACGTTAAATTGATCTTGACCACGTTAAGGTGATCTTGTCGAGAAGTTAGCGGGAGTAAACGCAGTTTGGCACAGTCCTGGTGCATCGCCGACAAGAAGTCTCGTTAGTAAGGCTCGTTAACTAGCGTTTGGGTAGTTAACCCTGGCAGAAGATTGGAATAGGCGGACCTCAAGGGACTGATCCCGCTGGTAACAACGAGGAAGTGACCTTATCAGGGGTATATAATGCTCCCGATGACTGTGACTGATGCCTGTGTTGATGACTGTGTTGGTACCTGTGTTTATGACTGTGTTGATGGCTGTCTGGGAAGTTTGTGGTGATGCCTGTGTGAGCAGCTTGTGTTGATGCCTGTGTGAGCAGTTTGTGTTGATACCTGTGTGGCTGGCTTGTGTTGATGCGTGTGTTGCAAACTTGTACTCACCTAGTTGTGGTGTTGATGCCTGTGTGGCTAGCCTGTGTTGGCTGATTAAGCAGCTTGTGTTGATACCTGTGTGGCCAGCTTGTTGATGCCTGTGTGGTCAGCGTGTGTTGATACCTGTGTAGCCAGCTTGTGTTGATGCCTGTGTGGTCAGCGTGTGTTGATACCTGTGTAGCCAGCTTGTGTTGATGCCTGTGTGGTCAGCGTGTGTTGATACCTGTGTAGCCAGCTTGTGTTGATGCCTGTGTGGTCAGCGTGTGTTGATACCTGTGTAGCCAGCTTGCGTTGATGCCTGTGTGGTCAGCGTGTGTTGATACCTGTGTAGCCAGCTTGTGTTGATGCCTGTGTGGTCAGCGTGTGTTGATACCTGTGTAGCCAGCTTGCGTTGATGCCTGTGTGGTCAGCGTGTGTTGATACCTGTGTAGCCAGCTTGTGTTGATGCCTGTGTGGTCAGCGTGTGTTGATGCCTGGTGTTGCCGGCTTGTGTTGATGGTATTGTGAGCAGCTTCTAATGACTTCATATATACGTTTTCAGTGTTATGGTAATTCTAACTCTCTCAAATGCAAATATAACTGGACTTCAAACTAGTGACTCCAGGCTAGAAAACTTACTGAGGTAAAGATGTATTTTTAATATGCAGTCTTTATATACAAATGTGTTGAGTACCAGAAGCTATTTGTGTGACTCTGTGTTGTGTGGTAGTTGTGACCCTGTGTTGTGTGGTAGTTGTGACCCTGTGTTGTGTGGTTAGTTGGGTTGTGACCTTGTGTTGTGGTATTGGTACGTGTGGTGTTGTGACCCTGTGTTGTGTGGTAGTTGTGACCCTGTGTTGTGTGGTAGTTGTGACCCTGTGTTGTGTGGTAGTTGTGACCCTGTGTTGTGTGGTAGTTGTGACCCTGTGTTGTGTGGTAGTTGTGACCCTGTGTTGTGTGGTAGTTGGTTGTGACCTTGTGTTGTATGGTAGTTGGTTGTGACCTTGTGTGGTAGTTGTGACCCTGTGTTGTGTGGTAGTTGTGACCCTGTGTTGTGTGGTAGTTGTGACCCTGTGTTGTGTGGTAGTTGTGACCCTGTGTTGTGTGGTAGTTGGTTGTGACCTTGTGTTGTGTGGTAGTTGGCTGTGACCCTGTGTTGTGTGGTAGTTGTGACCCTGTGTTGTATGGTAGTTGTGACCCTGTGTTGTGTGGTAGTTGTGGACCCTGTGTTGTGTGGTAGTTGGTTGTGACCTGTGTTGTGGGTAGTTGGTGTGACCCTGTGTTGTGTGGTAGTTGTTGTGACCTTGTGTGGTAGTTGTGACCCTGTGTTGTGGGTAGGTGTGACCTGTGTTGTGTGGTAGTTGTGACCCTGTGTTGTGTGGTAGTTGGTTGTGACCTGTTTTGTGTGTAGTTGCTGTGACCCTGTGTTGTGTGGTAGTTGTGACTCTGTGTTGTGTGGTAGTTGATTGTGACCCTGTGTTGTGTGGTAGTTGACTGTGACCCTGGGTTGTGTGGTAGTTGACTGTGACCCTGGGTTGTGTGGTAGTTGACCCTAACCCTGTGTTGACCCTGACCCTGCGTTGTGGTAGTTGACTGTGACCCTGTGTTGTGTGGTAGTTGACTGTGACCCTGGGTTGTTGTAGTGTTGACTGTGGTGAGTGACTGTGACCCTGGGTTGTGTGTAGCTGTGACCTGGATTTTGTGGTAGTTGACTGTGACCCTGGGTTGTGTGGTAGTTGACCCTGACCCTGTGTTGTGGTAGTTGACTGTGACCCTGTGTTGCGTGGTAGTTGACTGTGACCCTGGGTTGTGTGGTCGTTGACTGTGACCCTGGGTTGCGTGGTAGTTGACTGTGACACTAGGTTGTGTGGTCGTTGACTGTGACCCTGTGTTGTGTGGTAGTTTACTGTGACCCTCTGTTGTGTGGTCGTTGACTGTGACCCTGGGTTCTGTGGTAGTTGACTCTGACCCTGTGTTGTGGTAGTTGACTGTGACCCTGGGTTGTGTGGTAGTTGACTGTGACCCTGGGTTGTGTGGTAGTTGACCCTGACCCTGTGTTGTGGTAGTTGACTGTGACCCTGGGTTGTGTGGTAGTTGACCCTGACCCTGTGTTGTGGTAGTTGACTGTGACCCTGGGTTGTGTGGTAGTTGACTCTGACCCTGTGTTGTGGTAGTTGACTGTGACCCTGGGTTGTGTGGTAGTTGACTGTGACCCTTGGTCGTGTGGTAGTTGACCCTGACCCTGTGTTGTGGTAGTTGACTATGACCCTGGGTTGTGTGTACTTGGAGAAAGTTTCGAGTGTCAACGCCCCCGTGGCCCGGTCTGAGACTAGGCCTCGTGGTGGATGAGGGTCTGATTAACCAGGCTGTTTCTGCTGGCCGCACGTAAACCGACGTAAGAACCACATCCCGGCTAATCAGGTACTGTCGTTAGGTGCCTATCCAGCGCCTTCTTGAAGACAGCCAGGGGTCTATTGGTAATCCCCCTTATGTATTCTTGGAGTCAGTTGAACAGTCTTGTACTCCTGACACTTGTGTTGTCTTTTACTGTACTCGTGGAGCCCCTGCTTTTCATTGGAGTAATGTTGCATCTCTTGCCGAGTCTTCTGCTTTCGTAGGGAGTGATTTTCGTGTGCAGGATTGGTATTAATCCCTCTAGAGTCTAGGGTTTTCCAAGTGTATATTATCATGTATCTTTCTCGCCTGTTGCCCTGTGTTGTGTGGTTGTTGACTCTGGCCCTGTGTTGTGTGGTTGATGACTCTGGCCCTGTGTTGTGTGGTTGTTGACTCTGGCCCTGTGTTGTGTGGTTGTTGACTCTGGCCCTGTGTTGTGTGGTTGTTGACTCTGGCCCTGTGTTGTGTGGTTGTTGACTCTGGCCTTGTGTTGTGTGGTTGTTGACTCTGGCCCTGTGTTGTGTGGTTGTTGACTCTGGCCCCGTGTTGTGTGGTTGTTGACTCTGGCCCGTGTTGTGTGGTTGTTGACTCTGGCCCTGTGTTGTGTGGTTGTTGACTCTGGCCCTGTGTTGTGGTCGTTGATTGTATCCCCGTGTTGTGTCGTCGCTGACTGTGACCCTTTGTTGTCTAGCCGTACACTGCGGCCCTGCATGGACGTGCAATGTGTGGTCGTACTCTGTGCCTCTGCTCTTGTATTGATATTGGGAATGGTGTATCAGCTATTTGTCGTGATATGTAGCGCTGTTATGGCGGTATGTCCACTCACAGGATGAGGGGCGCCCTTCAATAAACTCAGGGCAAAATATTAAAAAAATCTGTGTCCACTATAGTTGCTGATTTCGTATAGGTTATAGAAGAGTTGACAATTGACGATGCATGTCTGGGCGTCTCTCTTTGGGGTTGATAGAAGGGTAAGGGAGAGAGAACTGGGTTGATCACTCTTGATATATAGTCGTTTACGCTGGCTTCAGAATTTTGACTCTGTTATGAAACTGAAGATTTATCTGCCCGCTGTTCCTGTCTTTTTTTTTTCTTAGGTGAGTATCGTGTTTCGTAAGTTCTAGACAAGTCGTAATATATTACTGTCTGTGAAGTAACGGAAGACTAGGTGCTGCTTACAGTATGGACGAAGCTTACAAAATACGAAGATTTTACGGAGAAGTCGCAGAATTACTGTCTGTAAAATGAACCTATTTATAAGCTTCGTGGTACAGCGTTGGACCCTCTGCGTGCCAGGACCACGGTTCGAGTCCCCATACACTCTAATGTTTATTCGTCTTGCTTCGACTTAAGCCAAGTATTTAATACTTTATTATATAATTATATAAGTAAAACATACCGTCGAGAAAGAGTAGAGGAACTTTTATTAACAGATGACCGTACGATGGAACACCAAACTTTATTCAATTTTACACATACCTACTAATAAGTTTTTGTGATACGTGTGTTTGACTGAGTGATATTGTGTGGGTATGTGTTAGCACTTGTAGCCATGCTTTAATGTACTGTTTTGTAGCACCTACGAGACCTGTGTTAGTGGTGTAGCAACTACGAGACCTGTGTTAGTGGTGTAGCAGCTACGAGACCTGTGTTAGTGGTGTAGCAGCTACGAGACCTGTGTTAGTGGTGTAGCAGCTACGAGACCTGTGTTAGTGGTGTAGCAGCTACGAGACCTGTGTTAGTGGTGTAGCAGCTACAAGACCTGTGTTAGTGGTGCAGCAGCTACGAGACCTATGTTAGTGGTGTAGCAACTACGAGACCTGTGTTAGTGGTGTAGCAGCTACGAGACCTGTGTTAGTGGTGTAGCAGCTACGAGACCTGTGTTAGTGGTGTAGCAGCTACGAGACCTGTGTTAGTGGTGTAGCAGCTACGAGACCTGTGTTAGTGGTGTAGCAGCTACAAGACCTGTGTTAGTGGTGTAGCAGCTACGAGACCTGTGTTAGTGGTGTAGCAGCTACGAGACCTGTGTTAGTGGTGTAGCAGCTACGAGACCTGTGTTAGTGGTGTAGCAGCTACGAGACCTGTGTTAGTGGTGTAGCAGCTGCAAGACCTATGTTAGTGGTGTAGCAGCTACAAGACCTGTGTTAGTGGTGTAGCAGCTACAAGACCTGTGTTAGTGGTGTAGCAGCTACAAGACCTGTGTTAGTGGTGTAGCAGCTACAAGACCTGTGTTAGTGGTGTAGCAGCTACAAGACCTGTGTTAGTGGTGTAGCAGGTACAACATGCTGGCACTAACAACTTGTATCCCTGAAAGATCTTGAGAGAAATATTGTGTTAAGTTGCTCACTCTTACAGTGTTTTATCTTATCCTGGACCTACAACAGGAATAAACCAAATGTCAAAGTTTTTTTAATGTGTGTGTGTGTGTGTGTGTATGTATATTTGTATGCGTATTTGCGTGTGTATGTATTTGTGTATGTGTATGTGTGTGTGTATGTGTATATGTGTGTGTGTGTGTGTGTGCGCGTGTGGGGGTGTGTGTGTGTGTGTGTGTGTGTGTGTTGTGCGCGCGTGTGTGTGTGTGTGTGTGCGCTCGCGCGCGCGTGTGTGTGTACTCATCTAGTTGTGGTTGTAGGGGTCGAGTCCAACCTCCTGGCCCCGCCTCTTCACTGATCGCTACTAGGTCACTCTCCCTGAACTGTGAGCTTTATCATACCTCTGCTTAAACCTATGTATGGATCCTGCCTCCACTACATCGCTTCCCAAACTATTCCACTTCCTGACTACTCTGTGGCTGAAGAAATACTTCCTAACATCCCTGTGATTCATCTGTGTCTTCAACTTCCAACTGTGTCCCCGTGTTGCTGTGTCCCATCTCTGGAACATCCTGTCTTTGTCCACCTTGTCAATTCCTCTCAATATCTCTCCTGTCCTCCAGTGTCGTCAGGTTGATTTCCCTTAACCTCTCCTCGTAGGACATACCTCTTAGCTCTGGGACTAGTCTTGTTGCAAACCTTTGCACTTTCTCTAGTTTCTTTACGTGCTTGGCTAGGTGTGGGTTCCAAACTGGTGCCGCATACTCCAATATGGGCCTAACGTACACGGTGTACAGGGTCCTGAACGATTCCTTATTAAGATGTCGGAATGCTGTTCTGAGGTTTGCTAGGCGCCCATATGCTGCAGCAGTTATTTGGTTGATGTGCGCTTCAGGAGATGTGCCTGGTGTTATACTCACCCAAGATCTTTTTCCTTGAGTGAGGTTTGTAGTCTCTGGCCCCCTAGACTGTGTGTGTGTGTATATGTGTGTTGTGTGTGTGTGTGTGCGTGTGTGTGTGAGATCTTTCCCTGGCTGCCAGTAAATGTCGGTAACGCAATACTTTTCTTGTAGCGTCTTTTCGACAACTTTAATAAATGCAGAAACTTCGAGGGGAATTTTTGTACGTAAACTTTATGTCTGTTTTTTTCCCTGGCAACTTCTGAGAGACGCTGCTGGAGTAGGGGAAGCTGTGGCTCTGAAGTAGGTGGTGAGGGTAAGTCACCTCTGCCCCTGTTGACTGTTGTCGCCAAGTGACGCTCGGGAGTGTCAGGTGCTGTTAGTGCTCCTAGTAACCAAGCTGTGATGGGTATGTGGGTCAGTGAGCCGCCAGCAGCAACAACCTGGTTGACCAAGCAATCCTGGTCCAAGGCCTGGCTGCGAGAGTAGCAAAACTCTGGAAACCCATGAAAAGTATATCAAAGGTAAACTTATTGCTGTCTCTACTTTCCATTGGAGATATACATTGTCTACAGTGCCTCCCAAAACGACCGTCCCGTGCTAATAGTTAAAATAGTGAGCTAGTGCGGAGCCCCCCTGATGTACCGCTATAATGTTTTGGTCAGTAGACTTAATATTTAAATTAAAGTTGACGTAATACTTCACATGTGAAGCACAGAGATTTAGTGACAACACAATCTCAGACTTTGATTAAAATATACAGCCTCTTTCCACACCGTGTTGCTGTCTCCATGTTGACATCCTCGGTTCATAACGTGACTTGTTCTCGCGAGTCATTCATATAACACACTGACAGTTGACTTTAATCATTACGTTAGGATTTAAAGCAATCTTGACTGGTGGTGTACAGGCGATGTGCAGCCTTGACGACCCTCATATAGTCGACAGACTTTAATGTAACTAACAGCATCGAAATGAAAGTCACACTCATCTTTTGTCAAAAGCTGCAAGAAATAAATAATTGATTTGAAACTGCAGATGTAATCAGCCTGGAGAAAAGTTTCCTTAAATATAGCAAGATGTACTGCTATAATTTAAGATGTGCTGCTATAATTTAAGATGTACTGCTATAATTTAAGATGTGCTGCTATAATTTAAGATGTGCTGCTATAATTTAAGATGTGCTGCTATAATTTAAGATGTGCTGCTATAATTTAAGATGTACTGCTATAATTTAAGATGTGCTGCTATAATTTAAGATGTACTGCTATAATTTAAGATGTGCTGCTATAATTTAAGATGTACTGCTATAATTTAAGATGTGCTGCTATAATTTAAGATGTGCTGCTGTAATTTAAGATGTGCTGCTATAATTTAAGATGTGCTGCTATAATTTAAGATGTGCTGCTATAATTTAAGATGTGCTGCTATAATTTAAGATGTGCTGCTGTAATTTAAGATGTGCTGCTATAATTTAAGGTGTGTTACTATAATTTAAGATGTGCTCTTATAATTTAAATTGTGCTGCTATAATCGCTGATGTTGATGATGATCCTCAGGATGGCAGAAATCTCTCGGTCGATGCTTGATAAATGGTTCCTTGATGAGAGCTCCTGCGGTGGATGACTTATTGCCACAATACATTAAAGTGTAGTTTTAAAAGGATTAGTGAAAGGAGCAGATGGGCCTTGAGGAATTATGTCATCACTCAACACATTCCCGCACTTCTCTCGCAAGTTAAAAGAATTTTGCTGGGAGGTGAAGAAGAAAGAGACTGCCATGTGTGATTAACTTTGGTCTGTCCCAGCCTCCACGGAGAGGTGTGGTGGTGGTGGTGGTGGTGTGGTGGTGGGAATTAGTGTTAGTGATGGTGTATTTTGGTGGTGATGGTCGTGTGGTGGTAATGGGAAATGGGTGGTGGTGATTGTTGTGTCTCCATCATCAGTAGTTATACCTCCCGTGTGTCTTTGTAAGTATGTATAAATATATATATATATATGATTGCAACAACGGACGAGTGATATTTAATCAATAACAACAATGCGACTAGCCAAGGACTCGAACCCATGTCGAAATCAGCTCAGAGGCACCCACACCACCGTATGTCCTTGGATCAAGGTAAAACATCTATCTCTGCTTGGTGCTTGATTCTTGTAGGATTTGGTGGTCCTGTGGGTTAGAGTGTCACGTGATTTTAGCTCACCTTGAGGTGGACCAAAATGACATGGGTTAGAGTCCTTCGCTAGTCGCATTGTTGTATATATATATATATATATATATATATATATATATTATATATATATATATATATATATGTTATATTAAATATATATACAGAACAAGCCACATGGGGATGGAAATAATTAGCTTTAGATCTTTCGGATTCTCGTGCGTCATCAGGAGCTCCAGGATATTCCCCTCTTCTCCTTCTTACTCCCAGGAACAACATCCTAATCTTTGATCCAGCTGCCGATCACGGTGTGCACCACTTTGAAGCGCACAACCACGTACGTGCACATGTTGCTCTAATCTGACTGACTGCAAGTGAGGCTCTGTCACTCAAGCTCTCTTTTGGCTGCTCAGTGGGGCTCTATACTGACTGCCGCAGAAGTTATATACTGACTGGCTGCCGCAGAAGTTATGTACTGATTGGCTGCTGCAGAAGTTATATACTGACTGGCGGCTGCAGAAGTTATATACTGACTGGCTGCTGCAAAAGTTATATACTGACTGGCTGCTGCAGAAGTTATATACTGACTGGCTGCTGCAGAAGTTATATACTGACTGGCTGCCGCGAAGTTATTACTGACTGGCTGTGCAGAAGTTATATACTGACTGGCTGCCGCAGAAGTTATATACTGACTGGCTGCTGCAGAAGTTATATACTGACTGGCTGCTGCAAAAGTTATATACTGACTGGCTGCTGCAGAAGGTATATACTGACTGGCTGCTGCAGAAGTTATATAGTGACTGGCTGCCGCAGAAGTTATATACTGACTGGCTGCTGCAGAAGTTATATACTGACTGGCTGCTGCAGAAGTTATATACTGACTGGCTGCTGCAGAAGGTATATACTGACTGGCTTCCGCAGAAGTTATATACTGTCTGGCTGCTGCAGAAGTTATATACTGACTGGCTGACGCAGAAGTTATATACTGACTGGCTGCTTCAGAAGTTATATACTGACTGGCTGCTGCAGAAGTTATATACTGACTGGCTGCTTCAGAAGTTATGTACTGACTGGCTGCTGCAGAAGTTATATACTGACTGGCTGCTGCAGAAGTTATATACTGACTGGCTGCTGCAGAAGTTATATACTGACTGGCTGCCACTGAAGGTATATACTGACTGGCTGCTGCAGAAGTTATGTACTGATTGGCTGCTGCAGAAGTTATACACTGACTGGCTGCTGCAGAAGTTATATACTGACTGGCTGCTGCAGAAGTTATATACTGACTGGTTGCCGCAGAAGTTATATACTGACTGGCTGCCGCAGAAGTTATATACTGACTGGCTGCTGCAGAAGTTATATACTAACTGGCTGCTGCAGAAGTTATATACTGACTGGCTGCCACTGAAGGTATATACTGACTGGCTGCTGCAGAAGTTATATACTGACTGGCTGCTGCAGAAGTTATATACTGACTGGCTACTGCAGAAGTTATATACTGACTGGCTGCCGCAGAAGTTATATACTGACTGGCTGCTTCAGAAGTTATATACTGACTGGCTGCTTCAGAAGTTATATACTGACTGGCTGCTGCAGAAGTTATATACTGACTGGCTGCTTCAGAAGTTATATACTGACTGGCTGCTGCAGAAGTTATATACTGACTGGCTGCCACAGAAGTTATAAACTGACTGGCTGCTGCAGAAGTTATATACTGACTGGCTGCTGCAGAAGTTATGTACTGACTGGCTGCTGCAGTAGTTAAATACTGACTGGCTGCCGCAGAAGTTATATACTGACTGGCTGCTGCAGAAGTTATATACTGACTGGCTGCTGCAGAAGTTATATACTGACTGGCTGCCGCAGAAGTTATATACTGACTGGCTGCTGCAGAAGTTATATTCTGACTGGCTGCTGCAGAAGTTGTATACTGACTGGCTGCTGCAGAAGTTATATACTGACTGGCTGCTGCAGAAGTTATATACTGACTGGCTGCCGCAGAAGTTATATACTGACTGGCTGCTGCAGAAGTTATATACTGACTGGCTGCTGCAGAAGTTATATACTGACTGGCTGCTGCAGAAGTTATATTCTGACTGGCTGCTGCAGAAGGTATATACTGACTGGCTGCTGCAGAAGTTATATACTGACTGGCTGCTGCAAAAGTTATATACTGACTGGCTGCTGCAGAAGTTATATACTGACTGGCTGCTGCAGAAGTTATATACTGACTGGCTGCTGCAGAAGTTTTATACTGACTGGCTGCTGCAGAAGTTATATACCGACTGGCTGCTGCAGAAGTTATATACTGACTGGCTGCCGCAGAAGTTATATACTGACTGGCTGCCGCAGAAGTTATACACTGACTGGCTGCTGCAGAAGTTATATACTGACTGGCTGCTGCAGAAGTTATATACTGACTGGCTGCTGCAGAAGTTATATACTGACTGGCTGCTGCAGAAGTTATACACTGACTGGCTGCTGCAGAAGTTATATACTGACTGGCTGCCGCAGAAGTTATATACTGACTGGCTGCTGCAGAAGTTATATACTGACTGGCTGCTGCAGTAGTTATATACTGACTGGCTGCTGCAGAAGGTATATACTGACTGGCTGCTGCAGAAGGTATATACTGACTGGCTGCTGCAGAAGTTATATACTGACTGGCTGCTGCAGAAGGTATATACTGACTGGCTGCCATTGAAGCTCTTATCTGGCTGGCTGCCGAGAAGAATCATTCTGTCTGAGTGCCACTGCCACTCTACCATAGAGTTAAGTGTGATGGCTTATTATCATAAACGTTTCTCTTGAGGCCCCGTCCTGTCTGGTGGGGTACTACACATGTACTCGAGCACTAACCGACATGGTCAAGTACTCCCAACATGGTGGAGTACTACCCCACATGGTGGAATACTACTCATATGGTCGTGTACTGCCCACATAGTAGAGTGCTACCCAGCATGGTGGATTAATACCCCGATATGGTCGAGTACTGCTCACGTGGTCGAATACTACCCCACATAGCCGAGCACTACCCCTCATGGTCGAGTACTACCCGCATGGTCGAGTACTACACCACATGGTCGAGTACTACCGACACATGGTCGAGTGCTAACCCACATGGTTGAGTGCTACCCCCACATGGTCGAGTACTACCCCCACATGGTCAAGTACTACCCTACAGGGTCGAGTACTACCCCCACATCTTCAAGTACTACTCCCACATGGTCGAGTACTACCCACATGTTGGAGTACTACCCACATGGTCGAATCCTACCCCACATGGTCGAGTACTACCTCACATGGTCGAGTACTATTCCACATGGTCGAGTACTACCCCGCATGGTCGAGTACTACCCAAATGGTCGAGAAGTAGCCCCACATGGTCGAGTACTACCCACACATCTTCAAGTACTACCCCCACATGGTCGAGTACTACCCACATGTTGGAGTACTACCCACGTGGTCGAATCCTACCCCACATGGTCGAGTACTACCTCACATGGTCGAGTACTATCTCACATGGTCGAGTACTACCTCACATGGTCGAGTACTACCCCACATGGTCGAGTACTACCCCACATGGTCGAGTACTACCACACGTGGTCGAGTACTACCCCACATGGTCGAGTACTACCACACATCGTCGAGCACTACCCCACATGGTCGAGTACTACCACACATGGTCGAGTACTACCACACGTTTTCGAGTACTACCACACATGGTCGAGTACTACCACACGTGGTCGAGTACTACCACACGTGGTCGAGTACTACCACACATGGTCGAGTACTACCACACATGGTCGAGTACTACCACACGTGGTCGAGTACTACCACACATGGTCGAGTACTACCACACATGGTCGAGTACTACCACACGTGGTCGAGTACTACCACACATGGTCGAGTACTACCACACGTGGTCGAGTACTACCACACATGGTCGAGTACTACCACACATGGTCGAGTACTACCACACATGGTCGAGTACTACCACACATGGTCGAGTACTACCACACATGGTCGAGTACTACCACACATGGTCGAGTACTACCACACGTGGTCGAGTACTACCACACATGGTCGAGTACTACCACACATGGTCGAGTACTACCACACATGGTCGAGTACTACCACACATGGTCGAGTACTACCACGCATGGTCGAGTACTACCACACATGGTCGAGTACTACCACACATGGTCGAGTACTACCACACATGGTCGAGTACTACCACACATGGTCGAGTACTACCACACGTGGTCGAGTACTACCACACATGGTCGAGTACTACCACACATGGTCGAGTACTACCACACATGGTCGAGTACTACCACACATGGTCGAGTACTACCACACATGGTCGAGTACTACCACACGTGGTCGAGTACTACCACACATGGTCGAGTACTACCACACATGGTCGAGTACTACCACACATGGTCGAGTACTACCACACGTGGTCGAGTACTACCACACGTGGTCGAGTACTACCACACGTGGTCGAGTACTACCACACATGGTCGAGTACTACCACACATGGTCGAGTACTACCACACGTGGTCGAGTACTACAACGCAAGGTCGAGTACTACCACACATGGTCGAGTACTACCACACATGGTCGAGTACTACCACACATGGTCGAGTACTACCACACATGGTCGAGTACTACCACACATGGTCGAGTACTACCACACATGGTCGAGTACTACCACACATGGTCGAGTACTACCACACATGGTCGAGTACTACCACACATGGTCCAGTACTACCACACATGGTCAAGTACTACCACACATGGTCGAGTACTACACACATGGTCGAGTACTACCACACATGGTCGAGTACTACCACACATGGTCGAGTACTACCACACATGGTCGAGTACTACCACACATGGTCGAGTACTACCACACATGGTCCAGTACTACCACACATGGTCCAGTACTACCACACATGGTCGAGTACTACCACACATGGTCGAGTACTACCACACATGGTCGAGTACTACCACACATGGTCCAGTACTACCACACATGGTCGAGTACTACCACACATGGTCGAGTACTACCACACATGGTCGAGTACTACCACACATGGTCGAGTACTACCACACATGGTCGAGTACTACCACACATGGTCCAGTACTACCACCATGGTCGAGTACTACCACACATGGTCGAGTACTACCACACATGGTCGAGTACTACCACACATGGTCGAGTACTACCACACATGGTCGAGTACTACCACACATGGTCCAGTACTACCACACATGGTCGAGTACTACCACACATGGTCGAGTACTACCACACATGGTCGAGTACTACCACACATGGTCGAGTACTACCACACATGGTCGAGTACTACCACACATGGTCCAGTACTACCACACATGGTCGAGTACTACCACACATGGTCGAGTACTACCACACATGATCGAGTACTACCACACATGGTCGAGTACTACCACACATGGTCGAGTACTACCACACATGGTCCAGTACTACCACACCTGGTCGAGTACTACCACACATGGTCGAGTACTACCACTCATGGTCGAGTACTACCACACATGGTCGAGTACTACCACACATGGTCGAGTACTACCACACATGGTCGAGTACTACCACACTTGGTCGAGTACTACCTCACATGGTCGAGTACTACCACACATGGTCGAGTACTACCACACATTGTCGAGTACTACCACACATGGTCGAGTACTACCACACATGGTCGAGTACTACCACACATGGTCGAGTACTACCACACATGGTCGAGTACTACCACACATGGTCGAGTACTACCACACATGGTCGAGTACTACCACACTTGGTCGAGTACTACCTCACATGGTCGAGTACTACCACACATGGTCGAGTACTACCACACTTGGTCGAGTACTACCACACCTGGTCGAGTACTACCACACATGGTCGAGTACTACCACACATGGTCGAGTACTACCACACATGGTCGAGTACTACCACACATGGTCGAGTACTACCACACATGGTCGAGTACTACCACACATGGTCGAGTACTACCACACATGGTCGAGTACTACCACACATGGTCGAGTACTACCACACATGGTCGAGTACTACCACACATGGTCGAGTACTACCTCACAATGGTTGTTTCTCTACAAAATCTTCAACGCGTCTCCAAAATAATTACGTTGTCAATATTTGCAAAACAAGTATCTTTAAAAACATATAAGTATCTTTTGGCTTATCGCTTCTTTTTGATTATAATAATAATATAAATATCTTTAAAAATATTAAACGTAACTTGAAAAACATTGTAGATAACTTTAAAACTGTGTACTGGTCTTGTGTTAAGCTACTGTGAGGTCTCATAAATCAAGGACTACTTTAAACACATGTTACTTTAAGTGCTATTTATTGGAAGTAGGTGCTGTGTTATGCTGCTTTTGCTACCACACAAATTTTCCTAATTATACAGGAAATAGGTGCTATTTTAATGTTTGTATGAAATATCGTAAGGTTAATGTTTGTACTGCTGGAGAGCGTAAGTCGTACAACGACCCACCTTGTTTACACTCCCGCTAAACTTTACTCACACCGATATTGCATTTTGTTTGTTTAGATAAAGAGTTTATCCGGTTTTGAAGTTTTAGAAGTTCTGAAATGTCTTAATTGTGTTTACTTTATGCTTCTCTTATAATGTTGCCAAGTTTAGTTCTCTCTACTCTTTTAGTGTGTGTGTGTGTGTGGGTGTGTGTATGTGTGTGTGTGTGTGTGCGTGTAGCATGAGAGGTTGTGCTGGTATGAGATACCTTGTCGCTGTTTTTCAGTCAGAGAGTGTGACGGGGGGGAGGGGTAGTTGAGGCAGGGCTGAGAGATCCAGGCTGAGTGGGACAGGGCTGTGAGATCGAGGCTGGGTGGGGCAGGGCTGGAAGATCGAGGCTGGGTGGGGCAGTATTGGTAGATCGAGGCTGGGTGGGGCAGTATTGGGAGATCGAGGCTGGGTGGGGCAGTGTTGGGAGATTGAGGCTGGGTGGGGCAGTGTTGGGAGATTGAGGCTGGGTGGGGCAGTGTTGGGAGATCAAGGCTGGGTTGGGCAGGACTGGGAGATCGAGGCTGGGTGGGGCAGTATTGGGAGATCGAGGCTAGGTGGGGCAGGGCTGGGAGATCGAGGCTGGGTGGGGCAGGACTGGGAGCTCGAGGCTGGGTGGGACAGGGCTGGGAGATCGAGGCTGGGTGGGGCAGTGTTGGGAGATCGATGCTAGGTGGGGCAGGGCTGAGAGATCGAGGCTGGGTGGGGCAGTGTTGGGAGATCGAGGCTAGGTGGGGCAGGGCTGGGAGATCGAGGCTGGGTGGGGCAGGGCTGGGAGATCGAGGCTGGGTGGGGCAGTGTTGGGAGATCGAGGCTAGGTGGGGCAGGGCTGGAAGATCGAGGCTGGGTGGGGCAGGGCTGGGAGATCGAGGCTGGGTGGGGCAGTGTTGGGAGATCGAGGCTGGGTGGGGCAGGGCTGGAAGATCGAGGTTCGGTGGGACAGGGCAGGTTGTTTCCTGCCATGCTGAGAATATTGCATCTTAAAATTTCATAAGATTTAAGAGCCACCTGGAATGGATTTTCGGCTCCTCCCTTCGTCTGCTCTTGCTTCTAGTTTACAAGAAATTCTTCT
The DNA here is from genome assembly GCF_026875155.1 of Cherax quadricarinatus. Classification (NCBI taxonomy): domain Eukaryota; kingdom Metazoa; phylum Arthropoda; class Malacostraca; order Decapoda; family Parastacidae; genus Cherax; species Cherax quadricarinatus. The sequence continues at coordinate 2,179,029 of NC_069419.1, read as the reverse complement.
CTTGCCTTCTGCTTTCCCCCTTTTTTTTCCAGTCTACAAGCCTCTGTGTGTGTATTCTCTATAGCCTGAACGTAGGACCTGGGTTGTGTGAGGGATGTGGATGGAATTAGATGCCACTAAGTAGATTTTGAATCTCTACTTGCTGCTCTCATTTGTGCTCGAGTCCCATGCTTCCAGTGCGCACTGAGAGTGTCTTTTACCATTTCTAGTAATTTTACCTGGACGTTAATTGAAGCCGGTATAACGGATCATCGTCCCCGTGTTTCTGACCTGTTAGACTGTTGGGGTTAGCTGCACGCACTCCCACATAAAGCTGATCAGACACTTCGTCTAGTTCCACCACGAAGTTGTTGTTGTAGCTGTGGGTATTGCAGCTCTTTACTTCCACCCATGAAGTTCTTCCCGTAGCTGACTACCCTGGGGGGAAGATGAAGCACTCCGCTATCCGGCAGCGTCTTGCCCGGGGCGTGAGCAAAACATTGTCTTGTTTACCAGCAGAATATTATGTGTCAAGGCAGGAGGCGAGGCGCTGCGGCAGCTACAAAACTCTGCATTGGAATCCACTATCCAGAAAAAGTTGTTAATGGCTTATGGCCCAGCATGATATGACCTCTTTTCTCCCTCTTTTCACTCTCGTTGATGTGGATACATTTACATCAGTTACTTCATATTTAATATATATATATATATATATATATATATATATATATATATATATATATATATATATATATATATATGGCTGAAGGAGACTCGAACCTGCGAACCTTGGAACAAGGTACGCAGTGCTATACCAAACTCACCACACTGGACCAATACCTTGGAGTCCAGCTTGCGCTAGACTTTGATCCAAGGCAGCCAGCTTTCAGGGAGAAGGCTTCCTTGCATTGTTAAAATCTCTAGTAAGGCTGATGCATGCAGGGGATGAGATGAAAAGCTGTAAGCCTTCTCCCTGAAAGCTGGCTGCCTTGGATCAAAGTCTAGCGCAAGCTGGACTCCAAGGTATTGGTCCAGTGTGGTGAGTTTGGTATAGCACTGCGTACCTTGTTCCAAGGTTTGCAGGTTCGAGTCTCCTTCAGCCAGAGATCAGTGTTTATATATATATATATATATATATATATATATATATATATATATATATATATATATATATATATATATATATATATATATATATATATATATATATATATATATATATATATATATTGTAAATGCATGCAAGTCAACCGCAGGATGAAATTAAATATTAAATAACTAACTCAGTATTAGGAAATCTGATCAGTAATCGGAAAAGGGAGAGGAGGCCTGACAGGACGAGTCCCAAGTATCATGGAATGGGACGTATTCTGGTTTGATCCATGTAAGAGGAGTATATATGAAATTCTTCCTTGAATCAACAGCCCTTCGCCATCGTTAATATACCCCTGCTTGCAGCTTCTCTCAATTTTACCGTCACTAATCTTTAACCTTCACGAACGTATTATATAACAAACTCAAACTTCTCAGTGGAGAGGAAGATTAATATGATGAACTTGAAAGATACTGTTAGAAGATCTTACATTCAAAGATAACAACAGTTTCATTATAACAGCCACAGGGTAACACAGACAAAGATAACACCAGTGTCATTATCACAACCACAAGGTAACACAGACAAAGATAACACCAGTGTCATTATCACAACCACAGGGTAACACAGACAAAGATAACAAGTGTCGATCACAACCACAAGGTAACACAGACAAAGATAACACCAGTGTCATTATCACAACCACAAGGTAACACAGACAAAGATAACACAAGTGTCATTATCACAACCACAGGGTAACACAGACAAAGATAACAAGTGTCATTATCACAACCACAAGGTAACACAGACAGATAACAACAGTGTCATCATCAGAACCACAAGGTAACGATGATAGGCTGGATAACTAGAACCTTCAAAACAAGAGATACCTTATTATTAATGATAATCGTCACTTTTTCCTTCTGGACTGGAATATTGCTATACAATAACAACCCATTGTAATCCAAGTGACATCGCAGAACTGGAGAATGTAAACACAATCTTCACTACACGTATAAATTCAGTCATGTATCAAAATTATTGGGAACTCCTTTAAATTGTACTCCCTAGAACGTAGACGAGAAAGATACATAATAATTTGCACCTTGAAAATTAGTGTTGCACTGGTAATAAATTTGCACACCGAAATTGTGTAATATGGAAACAGTTCAAAATTCTCTGAGTGAGAGCAGGTGTGCAGTGAGTATACAAGTGATGACTTAGTGTAAAGACGTCGCGCATTTCAACACCCATCATACATAAGGAGAATTACAAACGGACCTCCAGTGGTCAGTTACTGATCTGCCAGGCTGTTGTGCCTATATTGGACTGCGTGCGGCCAGCACCAAGAGCCTGATTGATCAGGCCGTCACCCAGGAGGCTTAATCTGGGACCAGACCAATGGGGCATTTGACTCCCAGAATTGTCTACAGGTAAACTACAAATGAACGTAAGCTGTTAGAGCGCTACCAGGACGAGCCAGGACGAGCCAGGACGAGCCAAGACGAGCCAGGACGAGCCAGAACGAGCCAGAACGAGCCAGGACGAGCCAGGACGAGCCAGAACGAGCCAGGACGAGCCAGGACGAGCCAGAACGAGCCAGAACGAGCCAGGACGAGCCAGGACGAGCCAGAACGAGCCAGGACGAGCCAGGACGAGCCAGGACGAGCTAGAACGAGCCAGGACGAGCCAGGACGAGCCAGGACGAGCAGAACGAGCCAGGACGAGCCAGGACGAGCCAGGACGAGCCAGAACGAGCCAGAACGAGCCAGGACGAGCCAGGACGAGCCAGAACGAGCCAGGACGAGCCAGGACGAGCCAGGACGAGCTAGAACGAGCCAGGACGAGCCAGGACGAGCCAGGACGAGCCAGGACGAGCCAGGACGAGCCAGGACGAGCCAGAACGAGCCAGGACGAGCCAGGACGAGCCAGAACGAGCCAGGACGAGCCAGGACGAGCTAGAACGAGCCAGGACGAGCCAGGACGAGCCAGGACGAGCCAGGACGAGCCAGGACGAGCCAGGACGAGCCAGGACGAGCCAGGACGAGCCAGGACGAGCCAGGACGAGCCAGGACGAGCCAGAACGAGCCAGAACGAGCCAGGACGAGCCAGGACGAGCCAGAACGAGCCAGGACGAGCCAGGACGAGCCAGGACGAGCTAGAACGAGCCAGGACGAGCCAGGACGAGCCAGGACGAGCCAGGACGAGCCAGGACGAGCCAGGACGAGCCAGGACGAGCCAGGACGAGCCAGGACGAGCCAGGACGAGCCAGAACGAGCCAGAACGAGCCAGGACGAGCCAGGACGAGCCAGAACGAGCCAGGACGAGCCAGGACGAGCCAGGACGAGCTAGAACGAGCCAGGACGAGCCAGGACGAGCCAGGACGAGCCAGGACGAGCCAGGACGAGCCAGAACTAGCCAGAACGAGCCAGGACGAGCCAGGACGAGCCAGGACGAGCCAGGACGAGCCAGAACGAGCCAGGACGAGCCAGGACGAGCCAGGACGAGCCAGAACGAGCCAGGACGAGCCAGGACGAGCCAGGACGAGCCTAGAACGAGCCAGGACGAGCCAGGACGAGCCAGGACGAGCCAGGACGAGCCAGGACGAGCCAGGACGAGCCAGGACGAGCCAGGACGAGCCAGGACGAGCCAGGACGAGCCAGAACGAGCCAGGACGAGCCAGGACGAGCCAGGACGAGCCAGAACGAGCCAGGACGAGCCAGGACGAGCTAGAACGAGCCAGGACGAGCCAGGACGAGCCAGGACGAGCCAGGACGAGCCAGGACGAGCCAGGACGAGCCAGGACGAGCCAGGGTAGGGAAGAAAGACAACTAGTTGCATCCTCGTGAGGTACTTTAGCTTATTTAAGATTATAGAAAAAGTAATGTTACTGCTGGAACGTTATTTTTGTATTGTATAAATTTCGTCTTCTGTAGTCAGTGTGTTAGTATGGGAGAGGCATTATTGCATTTTCTCTGATATAACTGATTCTGCTTTATTAATTTACATCAGCTTAAACTAAGCTTAAGTATCATATGTAGCTTTAATGAATGTACTAAAATAAAAAGTTGTGTTATTAAGGCTAGAGGGAAATCTTCCTGGATATTTCGTCAGCTACTCTCAAAAGATGTCGAGCTTGCTATCAGTAGCCTTCCAAACCCTTCATCATTCCTGCACAGAGAGGATTTGCTACCAAGCTCCTTTCCGACACTCTCAGGCGGGAGACAAGCTGATTAGCCAGGAATCTTAGAAAGTCCTTTGATTCGTCTTGGGCTTAGAAGTTGATCGAGATTGTTGTTGGCCTCGCTCTGCTCTACGTTTTATCATAGTCATCTCAGGGTGAATCATGTAATGAAAACCTAGTGTCTACCTGGTAGGTAGAACAAACAACGAACTAATAATAACAAAGACGTATGAAACGTGTTTGTTTTGTTTTATTCTTGGAAGATGTGATAACTTAAGTTTCATTCTTCTCTGCCCACAGGTAAGCCAGTTACATCAGCCAGATAGGCCGGCGGCGCATTCTCCACATGGGACGAACTATCCCAAGCCACCCAGTAAGTATGTCTTCATGTAATCTTAGAGAATTTGTTTCAGTTGATTTTCGTGTGAATTACGTCTCTCAGAACTTCAGTAATTATTCTAAATCAAATACGTGCTCAGGTTGTCAACAGGACTCGGTCCACAAGTTCCCTTTCCTGACTTCTTTACAACACCACTGCGTTTATTGTAGCGTATAACTCAGTGGCCTGTGAGTGTGTCATCCAGCCTAGCTACTAACATTACAACAGAGGGATGTGAGTGTGTCATCCAGCCTAGCTACTAACATTACAACAGAGGGATGTGAGTGTGTCATCCAGCCTAGCTACTAACATTACAACAGAGGGCTGTGGGAGTGTCATCCAGACTAGCTACTAACATTACAACAGAGGGATGTGAGTGCGTCATCCAGCCTAGCTACTAACATTACAACAGAGGGCTGTGGGAGTGTCATCCAGACTAGCTACTAACATTACAACAGAGGGATGTGAGTGTGTCATCCAGCCTAGCTACTAACATTACAACAAAGGGCTGTGGGAGTGTCATCCAGACTAGCTACTAACATTACAACAGAGGGATGTGGTTTCGTCATCCAGCCTAGCTACTAACATTTCAAACAGAGGGCTGTGAGAGTGTCATCCAGACTAGCTACTAACATTACAACAGAGGGCTGTGGGAGTGTCATCCAGACTAGCTACTAACATTACAACAGAGGGATGTGAGTGCGTCATCCAGCCTAGCTACTAACATTACAACAGAGGGCTGTGAGAGTGTCATCCAGACTAGCTACTAACATTACAACAGAGGGCTGTGGGAGTGTCATCCAGACTAGCTACTAACATTACAACAGAGTGCTGTGAGAGTGTCATCCAGACTAGCTACTAACATTACAACAGAGGGATGTGAGTGTGTCATCCAGCCTAGCTACTAACATTACAACAGAGGGCTGTGAGTGTGTCATCCAGACTAGCTACTAACATTACAACAGAGGGCTGTGAGAGTGTCATCCAGACTAGCTACTAACATTACAACAGAGAGCTGTGAGTGTGTCATCCAACCTAGCTACTAACATTACAACAGAGGGTTGTGAGAGTGTCATCCAGTCTAGCTACTAACATTACAACAGAGGAATGTTAGTGTGTCATCCAGCCTACTACTAACATTACAACAGAGGGCTGTGAGAGTGTCATCCAGACTAGCTACTAGCATTACAACAGAGGGATGTGAGTGTATCATCCAGCCTACCTAATAACATTACAACAGAGGGCTGTGAGAGTGTCATCCAGACTAGCTACTAACATTACAACAGAGGGATGTGAGTGTGTCATCCAGACTAGCTACTAACATTACAACAGAGGGATGTGAGTGTGTCATCCAGCCTAGCTACTAACATTATAACAAAGGGCTGTGAGTGTGTCATCCAGACTAGCTACTAACATTACAACAGAGGGATGTGAGTGTGTCATCCAGCCTAGCTACTAACATTACAACAGAGGGCTGTGAGTGTCATCCAGCCTAGCTGCTAACATTACAACAGAGGGCTGTGAGAGTGTCATCCAGACTAGCTACTAACATTACAACAGAGGGCTGTGTGTCATCCAGACTAGCCACTAACATTACAACAGAGGGCTGTGAGTGTGTCATCCAGCCTAGCTACTAACATTACAACAGAGGGATGTGAGGTGTGTCATTCAGGGCTAGCTACTAGCATTACAACAGAGGGATGTGAGTGTCATCCAGCCTAGCTACTAACATTACAGCAGAGGGATGTGAGTGTGTCATCCAGCCTAGCTACTAACATTACAACAGAGGGCTGTGAGTGTCATCCAGCCTAGCTACTAACATTACAACAGAGGGCTTTGAGTGTGTCATCCAGCCTAGCTACTAACATTACAACAGAGGGCTGTGAGTGTGTCATCCAGCCTAGCTACTAACATTACAACAGAGGGATGTGAGTGCGTCATCCAGCCTAGCTACTAACATTACAACAGAGGGCTGTGAGAGTGTCATCCAGACTAGCTACTAACATTACAACAGAGGGCTGTGGGAGTGTCATCCAGACTAGCTACTAACATTACAACAGAGTGCTGTGAGAGTGTCATCCAGACTAGCTACTAACATTACAACAGAGGGATGTGAGTGTGTCATCCAGCCTAGCTACTAACATTACAACAGAGGGCTGTGAGTGTGTCATCCAGACTAGCTACTAACATTACAACAGAGGGCTGTGAGAGTGTCATCCAGACTAGCTACTAACATTACAACAGAGAGCTGTGAGTGTGTCATCCAACCTAGCTACTAACATTACAACAGAGGGGTTTTGAGAGTGTCATCCAGTCTAGCTACTAACATTACAACAGAGGAATGTTAGTGTGTCATCCAGCCTACTACTAACATTACAACAGAGGGCTGTGAGAGTGTCATCCAGACTAGCTACTAGCATTACAACAGAGGGATGTGAGTGTATCATCCAGCCTACCTAATAACATTACAACAGAGGGCTGTGAGAGTGTCATCCAGACTAGCTACTAACATTACAACAGAGGGATGTGAGTGTGGGCATCCAGACTAGCTACTAACATTACAACAGAGGGATGTGAGTGTGTCATCCAGCCTAGCTACTAACATTATAACAAAGGGCTGTGAGTGTGTCATCCAGACTAGCTACTAACATTACAACAGAGGGATGTGAGTGTGTCATCCAGCCTAGCTACTAACATTACAACAGAGGGCTGTGAGTGTCATCCAGCCTAGCTGCTAACATTACAACAGAGGGCTGTGAGAGTGTCATCCAGACTAGCTACTAACATTACAACAGAGGGCTGTGTGTCATCCAGACTAGCCACTAACATTACAACAGAGGGCTGTGAGTGTGTCATCCAGCCTAGCTACTAACATTACAACAGAGGGATGTGAGTGTGTCATTCAGACTAGCTACTAGCATTACAACAGAGGGATGTGAGTGTCATCCAGCCTAGCTACTAACATTACAGCAGAGGGATGTGAGTGTGTCATCCAGCCTAGCTACTAACATTACAACAGAGGGCTGTGAGTGTCATCCAGCCTAGCTACTAACATTACAACAGAGGGCTTTGAGTGTGTCATCCAGCCTAGCTACTAACATTACAACAGAGGGCTGTGAGAGTGCCATCCAGACTAGCTACTAACATTACAACAGAGGTATGTGAGTGTGTCATCCAGCCTAGCTACTAACATTACAACACAGGGATGTTAGTGTGTCATCCAGACTAGCTACTAACATTACAACAGAGGGCTGTGAGTGTGTCATCCAGAATAACTACTAACATTACAACACAGGGCTGTGAGAGTGTCATCCAGCCTAGCTACTAACATTACAACAGATGGCTGTGAGAGTGTCATCCAGCCTAGCTACTAACATTACAACAGAGGGCTGTGAGAGTGTGTCATCCAGACTAGCTAATAACATTGCAACAGAGGGCTGTGAGTGTGTCATCCAGCCTAGCTACTAACATTACAACAGAGGGATGTGAGTGTGTCATCCAGCCTAGCTACTAACATTACAACAGAGGCCTGTGAGAGTGTCATCCAGTCTAGCTACTAACATTACAACAGAGGAATGTTAGTGTGTCATCCAGACTAGCTACTAACATTACAACAGAGGGATGTGAGTGTGTCATCCAGCCTAGCTACTAACATTACAACAGAGGGATGTGAGAGTGTCATCCAGACTAGCTACTAACATTACAACAGAGGGCTGTGAGAGTGTCATCCAGACTAGCTACTAACTTTACAACAGAGGGATGTGAGTGTGTCATCCAGCCTAGCTACTAACATTACAACAGAGGGATGTGAGTGTGTCATCCAGACTAGCTACTAACATTGCAACAGAGGGATGTGAGTGTGTCATCGAGGCTAGTTACTAACATTACAACAGAGGGATGTGAGTGTGTCATCCAGCCTAGCTACTAACATTACAACAGAGGGATGTGAGTGTGTCATCCAGCCTAGCTACTAACATTACAACAGAGGGATGTGAGTGTGTCATCGAGCCTAGTTACTAACATTACAACAGAGGGATGTGAGTGTGTCATCGAGCCTAGCTACTAACATTACAACAGAGGGATGTGAGTGTGTCATCCAGCCTAGCTACTAACATTACAACAGAGGGATGTGAGTGTGTCATCCAGCCTAGTTACTAACATTACAACAGAGGGATGTGAGTGTGTCATCCAGCCTAGCTATTAACATTACAACAGAGGGATGTGAGTGTGTCATCCAGCCTAGTTACTAACATTACAACAGAGGGATGTGAGTGTGTCATCCAGCCTAGCTACTAACATTACAACAGAGGGATGTGAATGTGTCATCCAGCCTAGTTACTAACATTACAACAGAGGGATGTGAGTGTGTCATCCAGCCTAGCTACTAACATTACAACAGGGGCTGTGGGAGTGTCATCCAGACTAGCTACTAACATTACAACAGAGGGATGTGAGTGTGTCATCCAGCCTAGCTACTAACATTACAACAGAGGGCTGTGGGAGTGTCATCCAGACTAGCTACTAACATTACAACAGAGGGATGTGAGTGCGTCATCCAGCCTAGCTACTACATTACAACAGAGGGCTGTGAGAGTGTCATCCAGACTAGCTACTAACATTACAACAGAGGGCTGTGGGAGTGTCATCCAGACTAGCTACTAACATTACAACAGAGGGATGTGAGTGCGTCATCCAGCCTAGCTACTAACATTACAACAGAGGGTCTGTGAGAGTGTCATCCAGACTAGCTACTAACATTACAACAGAGGGCTGTGGGAGTGTCATCCAGACTAGCTACTAACATTACAACAGAGTGCTGTGAGAGTGTCATCCAGACTAGCTACTAACATTACAACAGAGGGATGTGAGTGTGTCATCCAGCCTAGCTACTAACATTACAACAGAGGGCTGTGAGTGTGTCATCCAGACTAGCTACTAACATTACAACAGAGGGCTGTGAGAGTGTCATCCAGACTAGCTACTAACATTACACAGAGAGCTGTGAGTGTGTCATCCAACCTAGCTACTAACATTACAACAGAGGGTTGTGAGAGTGTCATCCAGTCTAGCTACTAACATTACAACAGAGGAATGTTAGTGTGTCATCCAGCCTACTACTAACATTACAACAGAGGGCTGTGAGAGTGTCATCCAGACTAGCTACTAGCATTACAACAGAGGGATGTGAGTGTATCATCCAGCCTACCTAATAACATTACAACAGAGGGCTGTGAGAGTGTCATCCAGACTAGCTACTAACATTACAACAGAGGGATGTGAGTGTGTCATCCAGACTAGCTACTAACATTACAACAGAGGGATGTGAGTGTGTCATCCAGCCTAGCTACTAACATTATAACAAAGGGCTGTGAGTGTGTCATCCAGACTAGCTACTAACATTACAACAGAGGGATGTGAGTGTGTCATCCAGCCTAGCTACTAACATTACAACAGAGGGCTGTGAGTGTCATCCAGCCTAGCTGCTAACATTACAACAGAGGGCTGTGAGAGTGTCATCCAGACTAGCTACTAACATTACAACAGAGGGCTGTGTGTCATCCAGACTAGCCACTAACATTACAACAGAGGGCTGTGAGTGTGTCATCCAGCCTAGCTACTAACATTACAACAGAGGGATGTGAGTGTGTCATTCAGACTAGCTACTAGCATTACAACAGAGGGATGTGAGTGTCATCCAGCCTAGCTACTAACATTACAGCAGAGGGATGTGAGTGTGTCATCCAGCCTAGCTACTAACATTACAACAGAGGGCTGTGAGTGTCATCCAGCCTAGCTACTAACATTACAACAGAGGGCTTTGAGTGTGTCATCCAGCCTAGCTACTAACATTACAACAGAGGGCTGTGAGAGTGCCATCCAGACTAGCTACTAACATTACAACAGAGGTATGTGAGTGTGTCATCCAGCCTAGCTACTAACATTACAACACAGGGATGTTAGTGTGTCATCCAGACTAGCTACTAACATTACAACAGAGGGATGTGAGTGTGTCATCCAACCTAGCTACTAACATTACAACAGAGGGATGTGAGTGTGTCATCCAGCCTAGTTACTAACATTACAACAGAGGGCTGTGAGTGTGTCATCCAACCTAGCTACTAACATTACAACAGAGGGATGTGAGTGTGTCATCCAGACTAGCTACTAGCATTACAACAGAGGGCTGTGGAAATATGCATACTAGCTACTAAGATTACATTAATAAAAGATTATACAATCATCAAGGTTAACTCAGTGAATTAAGCTACAAGAGTGGAAGAAGAATCAGTTCACTGACTGCATTTACCAGATACTGTAGATAACAGACAGTGTAACATTGTATCTACCCTGCTTCTTTCTAACCCTACTCCTCGCCCTCCTCTTCTCTTCTCTCTCTCTCCTCCTCTCTCTCTCTCTCCTCTCTCTCTCTCTCTCTCTCTCTCTCTCTCTCTCTCTCTCTCTCTCTCTCTCTCTCTCTCTCTCTCTCTCTCTCTCTTCTCTCTCTCTCTCTCTCTCTCTCTCTCTCTCTCTCTCTCTCTCTCTCTCTCTCTCTTCCTCTCTCTCTCTCTCTCTCTCTCTCTCTCTCTCTCTCTTCTCTCTCTTTCCCCCGTCCGTCCTTCTCCCCTTTATTTCTCTTCGTCATTCACCCTCTATCTCTCCTCCATCCGTCCTCCTCCCGATCTCTTATCAGTTTATCCTTCTTAATGCACCTTCTTTCCTCTGTCTTCATTTTCCCCTCCTCCCTCCGCGCTGTTAAATCCCATATTTCTTCGTTTCCGTTCTCTTCTCTTTATTTTCTGTTCCGTCTCTTTTTTTTTTTTTTTTTTTTTTTAGTTTTTTTCTTTTCCTTCCCTCGTTTATCCTTCTTCCTCCCTCCCCCCTCTCTTCCCTCCCTCACTAACTCCTACTCCTGCCGCTCTCAGCCTTTCTGCTTTGTGATTGCAATCTTGCACAGGCACACTGGCAGAAAATGGGCAATCATGCAGTTTCTGCCATCCCAGGAGACGGGTTAAGACGTGAAGGTGCGCTATTATATATATATATATATATAATATATATATATATATATATATATATATATATATATATATATATATATATACAAGTAATTCGCGAGAGCAGGCGAAATATACACAAACACTGATCTCTAGCTGAAGGAGACTCGAACCTACGAACCCTAGGACAAGGTACGCAGTGCTTTACCAATCTACCCACACTGGACAATACCTTGGCGTGTAGCTTGTGCTACACGTTTGATCCAAGGCAGTCAGGGAGAAGGCTTACAGCTTTTCATCTCATCCCCTGCATGCATATATATATATATATATATATATATATATATATTATATATATATATATATATATATATATATATATATATATATATTTATTTTTTTTATTATCACACCGGCCGATTCCCACCAAGGCAGGGTGGCCCGAAAAAGAAAAACTTTCACCATCATTCACTCCATCACTGTCTTGCCAGAAGGGTGCTTTACACTACAGTTTTTAAACTGCAACATTAACACCCCTCCTTCAGAGTGCAGGCACTGTACTTCCCATCTCCAGGACTCAAGTCCGGCCTGCCGGATTCCCTGAATCCCTTCATAAATGTTACTTTGCTCACACTCCAACAGCACGTCAAGTATTAAAAACCATTTGTCTCCATTCACTCCTATCAAACACGCTCACGCATGCCTGCTGGAAGTCCAAGCCCCTCGCACACAAAACCTCCTTTACCCCCTCCCTCCAACCCTTCCTAGGCCGACCCCTACCCCAACATATATATATATATATATATATATATATATATATATATATATATATATATATATATATATATATATATGTCGTGCCGAATATGTAAACTGGTCAATTAGCAAGAATTCCTTTAAAATTAAGTTCCTTCTAAAATTTTCTCTTGTACGTTTAAAGATATATTTTTTTCATTAAAGTTGATGTAAAAATTTATAATTTTGCACCAAAAGCTTCTTAGAAAACTTACCTAACCTTATTATAACAAGCATAATTTATTTTAGCCTAATCCAACTAAATATATTTTAGATACGTTTACAATAATTTAATACTAAACAAACACAATGAAATATTTTTTTTGGTTATGTTCAGAATGATTTTGGCAAAATTATTGCATACACAAATTTTCACTTGTCCTATATGGCAAGATGAGCGTTGCTATTTAAGCCAAGATCGCAAGTTCTGCCTATTCGGCACGACATATAATATATATATATATATATATATATATATATATATATATATATATATATATATATATATATATATATATATATATATAAATATATATATATATATATATATATATATATATATATATATATATATATATATATATATATATATATATATATATATATATATATTAATGTAATTAATCAAAGTAAAAGGTAATTACATAAAATCGATAGCATTTATGTTTATTTAGTTTAATAATGATAATAAAGCGTCAAGAATGTCAACCACTTGAATTCAGGCACAATGTTTGTTAGAAGTTTATCAGTGTAAAAAAAAAAATGCCAATTACTGTATGTTGCAGGTAATAATATTGATTATGAAAATGCTAGTGTAGAGTGATAGTATAGATCATAAGTTAGACGTTATAGCTAACTGTACACAACTCGGTTAATTCTGGGAGCCAAGGTTTAAACTACCTTTGTAATTCAATGATGAATTTGACACTTGTGCAGCAGTTAGGTTTATTTAATATAGAAACGTTTCCACAGGTAAGATACCCAGGTGTTGCACAAGTGTTGCACAAGTGTTGCACAAGTGTTGCACAAGTGTTGCACAAGTGTTGCACAAGTGTTGCACAAGTGTTGCTCAAGTGTTGCACAAGTGTTGCACAAGTGTTGCACAAGTGTTGCTCAAGTGTTGCACAAGTGTTGCACAAGTGCTGCACAAATGTTGCTCACGTGTTGCACAAGTGTTGCTCAAGTGTTGCACAAGTGTTGCACAAGTGCTGCGCAAGTGCTGCACAAGTGTTGCACAAGTGTTGCTCAAGTGTTGCACAAGTGTTGCTCAAGTGCTGCACAAGTGCTGCACAAGTGTTGCACAAGTGCTGCACAAATGTTGCACAAGTGTTGCTCAAGTGTTGCACAAGTGTTGCTCAAGTGCTGCACAAGTGTTGCACAAGTGTTGCACAAGTGTTGCTCAAGTGTTGCACAAGTGCTGCTCAAGTGTTGCACAAGTGCTGCACAAGTGTTGATCAAGTGTTGCACAAGTGTTGCTCAAGTGCTGCACAAGTGTTGCTCAAGTGTTGCACAAGTGTTGCATAAGTGTTGCACAAGTGCTGCACAAGTGCTGCACAAGTGTTGCTCAAGTGTTGCACAAGTGTTGCTCAAGTGCTGCACAAGTGTTGCTCAAGTGTTGCACAAGTGCTGCACAAGTGCTTCACAAGTGTTGCACAAGTGTTGCTCAAGTGTTGCACAAGTGTTGCTCAAGTGTTGCACAAGTGCTGCACAAGTGTTGCACAAGTGCTGCACAAGTGTTGCACAAGTGTTGCTCAAGTGTTGCACAAGTGCTGCACAAATGTTGCTCATGTGTTGCACAAGTGCTGCACAAGTGTTGCACAAGTGTTGCTCAAGTGTTGCACAAGTGCTGCACAAGTGCTGCACAAGTGTTGCACAAGTGCTGCACTAGTGTTGCTCAAGTGTTGCTCAAGTGTTGCTCAAGTGTTGCACAAGTGCTGTACAAGTGCTGCACAAGTGTTGCACAAGTGCTGCACTAGTGTTGCTCAAGTGTTGCACAAGTGTTGCTCAAGTGTTGCACAAGTGCTGTACAAGTGCTGCACAAGTGCTGCACAAGTGCTGCACAAGTGTTGCTCAAGTGTTGCTCAAGTGCTGCACAAGTGCTGCACTAGTGTTGCTCAAGTGCTGCACAAGTGTTGCACAAGTGCTGCACAAGTGCTGCACTAGTGTTGCACTAGTGTTGCTCAAGTGCTGCACAAGTGCTGCACAAGTGCTGCACAAGTGTTGCACAAGTGCTGCACAAGTGCTGCACAAGTGTTGCACAAGTGCTGCACAAGTGTTGCACAAGTACTGCACAAGTGCTGCACTAGTGTTGCTCAAGTGCTGCACAAGTGCTGCACAAGTGCTGCACAAGTGCTGCACAAGTGCTGCACAAGTGCTGCATAAGTGCTGCACAAGTGCTGCACAAGTGTTGCTCAAGTGTTGCTCAAGTGCTGCACAAGTGCTGCACTAGTGTTGCTCAAGTGCTGCACAAGTGTTGCTCAAGTGTTGCACAAGTGCTGTACAAGTGCTGCACAAGTGCTGCACAAGTGCTGCACAAGTGTTGCTCAAGTGTTGCTCAAGTGCTGCACAAGTGCTGCACTAGTGTTGCTCAAGTGCTGCACAAGTGTTGCACAAGTGCTGCACAAGTGCTGCACTAGTGTTGCACTAGTGTTGCTCAAGTGCTGCACAAGTGCTGCACAAGTGCTGCACAAGTGTTGCACAAGTGCTGCACAAGTGCTGCACAAGTGTTTCACAAGTGCTGCACAAGTGTTGCACAAGTACTGCACAAGTGCTGCACTAGTGTTGTCTCAAGTGCTGCACAAGTGCTGCACAAGTGCTGCACAAGTGCTGCACAAGTGCTGCACAAGTGCTGCACAAGTGCTGCACAAGTGTTGCTCAAGTGTTGCTCAAGTGCTGCACAAGTGCTTCACTAGTGTTGCTCAAGTGCTGCACAAGTGCTGCACAAGTGTTGCTCAAGTCCTGCACAAGTGTTGCACAAATGTTGCTCAAGTGCTGCACAACTGCTGCACAAGTGCTGCACTAGTGTTGCTCAAGTGCTGCACAAGTGCTGCACAAGTGCTGAACAAGTGCTGCCACAAGTGCTGCACAAGTGTTGCTCAAGTGCTGCACAAGTGCTGCACAAGTGCTGAACAAGTGCTGCACAAGTGCTGCACAAGTGTTGCTCAAGTGCTGCACAAGTGTTGCACAAATGTTGCTCAAGTGCTGCACAAGTGCTGCACAAGTGCTGCACTAGTGTTGCTCAAGTGCTGCACAAGTGCTGCACAAGTGCTGAACAAGTGCTGCACAAGTGCTGCACAAGTGCTGCACAAGTGTTGCTCAAGTGGTGCACAAGTGCTGCACAAGTGCTGAACAAGTGCTGCACAAGTGCTGCACAAGTGTTGCTCAAGTGCTGCACAAGTGTTGCACAAGTTTTTGCACAAATGTTGCTCAAGTGTTTGCACAAGTGCTGCACAAGTGTTGCACAAGTGTTGCACAAATGTTGCTCAAGTGTTGCACAAGTGCTGCACAAGTGTTGCACAAGTGTTGCACAAATGTTGCTCAAGTGCTGCACAAGTGCTGCACAAGTGTTGCTCAGGTGCTGCACAAGTGTTGCACAAGTGTTGCACAAATGTTGCTCAAGTGTTGCACAAGTGTGTAATTCATTATCATGTCGGTTCTCTGAAGCATTTATCAACTTCGTAATTTACTGTATGACCCCAGGGTGGTTTGAACCAAGGTTATTCAAGGTAAGTGGACGTAATGCTGCACTAAACATTGTCTTTACTCCTTTGATAAATATTTTCTTCAGGTCATGACCTACCTCTACCATCTCAATAAAAAAAAACTGTACGTGCATCTTGTTTAAACAAAATACAGGCTACGTATCAAGGAAGATTCCGGGAGAGTTGTATCTTAACCTGCGGTGAAGACTAAATTAAATCAGGAGGATCAGCGGGGCTGAGAGTAACACTTTTCAGAGTGCGAGGTCTAGCAGGTGATGCATCTTAACACAAGAAAGGTGGAGTGAGGGGGAGTGTATGTGGCATGCCAGGCTAACCCAGGCATGCCACATATACCATCCACTTAGATTGTAAATAAATATAAAAATTAAAATATATGCATATTTATAAAGATATATATATATATATATAATAAAGGATATATATAGTATATATATATATAATATATAATATATATAGATATATATATATATATATATATATATATATATATATTATATATATATAAATATAATATAATATATATATAAAGCACTGTAAAATGAATAAAAATAAACGGAAATTTAAAACCCGTTGCCGTGGTTGTATGAGGTCCTGCACAACCAGACTACAGTTTCGATCCCTCTCCCCGTTTCTTCACCTTGCACATGTTTCATCAGTTAGGATGCTCTGTAGTGTTGCACAGTGTTATGTAGCAACGTGATTATTCAAATTGTCTTGCAGTGCAGTATTGTTATGGTTTTCTCTATCGACTGAAGGTTTTTCTTTTAGTAATTTTAAGTAACGTAGATTTTTCCTGATTTCAACAAACATAATTAGTGTTCTACTCCTGCACCTTCTACTCTTCTTGTGGATCCTCCTCTCCCTCTAGATCCTTCTCTTCCTCTAGATCCTCCTCTTCCTCTAGATCCTCCTCTTCCTCTAGATCCTCCTCTTCCTCTAGATCCTCCTCTTCCTCTAGATCCTCCTCTTCCTCTAATCCTCCTCTCCCTACTAGATCCCTCCTCTTTCCTCTAGATCCTCCTCTTCCCCTAGATTCCTCCCTCTTCCTCCTAGATCCTCTCTCTCCCTCTATGATGCCAACCTCTCCTCCTCCCTCTAGATCCTCCTCTTCCTCTAGATCCTCCTCTCCCTCTCTTCTAGATCCTCCTCCTTCCTCTAGATCCTCCTCTCCTCTAGATCCTCCCTTCCTCTAGATCCTCCCTCTCTAATCCTCCTCTCCCTCTAGACCTCCCTCTTCCTCTAGATCCTCCTCTTCCTCTAGATCCTCCTCATCCTCTAGATCCACCTCCCATCTAGATCCTCCTCTTCCCATAAGATCCTCCTCTTCTCTAGATCCTCCTCTTCCTCAGTATCCTCCTTTCCTCCTCAAGATCCACCCTCTTCCGCTAGATCATCCTCTTCCTCTAGATCCCCTCTTCCTCTAACCTCCTCTTCCTCTAGATACCTCCTCTCCCTCTAGATCCTCCTCTTCCTCTAGATCTCCTCTTCCTCTAGATCCTCCTCCTTCCTGACATATTCTCCTCTTCCTCTAATTCCTTCCCTCTTCCTCTAGTCCTCTCTCTTCCTCTAGATCCTGCCTCCTTCTCCTCTAAGATCCTCCTCTTCCTCTAGATCCTCCCTCTTCCTCAGATCCTCCTCTTCCTCTAGATCCTCCCTCTCCCTCTAGATTCCTCCTCTTCTCTAGATCCTCCTCTTCCTCTAGAATCCTCCTCTTCTCCTCTAGATTCTCCTCTTCTCTAGATCTCCTCTTCCTCTAGATCCTCCTCTTTTCCTCTAGAGTCCACCTCTTCCTCTAAGATACTACCTTCCTCCTATATCCTCCTCTTCCTCCTAATCCTCCTCTCCCTCTAGATCCTCCTCTTCCTCTAGGAACCTCCTCTCCTCTAGATCCTCCTCTTCTACTAGATCCTCCTCTTCCTCTAGATCCTCCTCTTTCCCACTAGATCCTCCTCTTCCTCTAGATCCTCCCTTCCTCGTAGATCCTCCTCTCTCTAGAATCTCCTCTTTTCCACTAGATCCACCTCTTCCTCTAGATCCTCCTCTTCGGCGTCTAGATGCCTCCTCTTCCTCAGATCCTTTTCTTCCTCTAGATCCTCCCTCTTGCCACTAGATCCTCCTCTTCCTCTAGATCCTCCACTTCCTCTAATCCTCCTCTCCCTCTAGATCCGTCCTCTTCCTCTAGATCCCCTCTTCCCTCTAATCCTCCTCTTCCACTAGATCCTCCTCTTCCTCTAGATCCTCCTCTTCCCTAGATCATCCTCTTCCTCTAGATCCCTCCTCTTCTCTCTAGATCCTCCTCTTCCTCTAGATCCTCCTCTCCCTCTAGATCCTCCTCTTCCTCTAGATCCTCCTCTTCCTCTAGATCCTCCTCTTCCTCTAGATCCTCCTCTTCCTCTAGATCCTCCTCTCCCTCTAGATCCTCCTACTTCCCTAGAATCCCTCCTCTTTCCCTAGATCCATCCTCTTCCTCTAGAATCCTCCTCTTCCTCTAATCCTCATCTCCCTCTAGATCCTCCTCTTCCCTCAGATCCTCCTCTTCCTCAGATCCTCCTCCTTCCTAGATCCTCCTCTTCCTTAGATCCTCCTCTTCCCTCTAGAATCCCTCCTCCTCTTCCTCTAGATCCTTCTCTACTCTAGATCCTCCTCATTCCTCTAATCCCCTCCTCTCTCCGCTAGATCCTCCTCTTCCTCTAGATCCTCCTCTTACCTCTAGATCCTCCTCTCCTCCTAGATTCTCCCTTCCTCTAATCCTCCTCTTCCTCTAGATACTCCTCTTCCTCTAGATCCTCCTCTCCCACTAGATCCTGCCTCTTCCTCTAGATCCTCCCTTCCACTGAGATCCCCTCCTTCCTCTAGAATCCTCCTCTTCCTTTTAGATCCTCCTCACCCTCTAGATCCTCCTCTTCCTCCTAGATCCTCCTCCTTCCTCTAGATCCTCCACTCTTCCTCAGATCCTCCTCTCCATCTAGATCCTCCTCTTCCTAATCCTCCTCTTCCTCTAATCCTATCTTCTCTAGATCCTCCTCTTCCTCTAGATCCTCCTCTTCCCTAGATCATCCTCTTCCTCTAGATCACTCCTCTTCCTCTATATCCTCCTCTTCCTCTAGATCCTCATCTCCCTTCTAGATCCTCCTCTTTCCTCTAGATTCCTCCTCTTCCTCTAGATCCTCCTCTTTCCGCTAGATTTTCTCCTCTTCCTCTAATTCCTCCTCTTCCTCTAGATCCTCCTCTTCCCTCTAACCTCCTCTTCCTCTAGATCCTCCTCTTCCTCTAGATCCTCCTCTTCCTCTAATCCTCCTCTTCCTCTAGATCCTCCTCTCCCTCTAATCTCCCTTCCTCTAGATCCTCCTCTTCCTCTAATCCTCCCTCTTCCTCTAATTCTCCTCTTTCCTCTAGATCCACCCTCCTCTCCTCTAATCCCTCCTCATCCTCTAGATCCTCCTCTTCCTCTAGATTCCTCCTCTTCCTCTAGATCCGCATCTAACTCTCTAGATCCTCCTCTCCCTCTATGATCCTCCTCTTCCTCTAGATCCTCCTCTTCCTCTAGATCCTCCTCTTCCTCTAGATCCTCCTCTTCCTCTAGATCCTCCTCTCCCTCTAGATCCTCCTCTTCCTCTAGATCCTCCTCTTCCTCTAGATCCTCCTCCCTCTTCTCTGGATTCTCCTCTTCCTCTATTCCTCCTCTTCCTCTAGATCCTCCTCTTCCTCTAGATCCACCTCTTCCTCTAGACCTCCTCTTCCTTCTAGATTATTCCTCTTCCTCTACATCCTCCTCGCCCTCTAGATCCCGCCTCTTCCTCTGATCCTCCTCTTCCTCTAGATCCTCTCTTCCTCTAGATCCTCCTATTCCTCTAGATTCCTCTTCTCTCTCTAGATCCTCCTCTCCCCTCTAGGTCCTCTACTCTTCCTCTAGATCTCCTCTTCCTTTATAGATCCTCCTCTTCCTCTAGATCCTCCTCTTCCTCTAGATCCTTCTCTCCTCTAGATCCTCCTCTTCCTCTAGATCCTCCTCTTCCTCTAATCCTCCCTTTTTCCTCTAATTCTCCTCCTTCCTAATCTGTCCTCTCCCTCTAGATCCTCCTCTTCCCTAGATCCCTCCTCTTCCTCTAGATCCTCCTCTTCCTCTAGATTCTCCTCTTCCTCTAGATCATCCTCTTACCACTAGACCTCCTCTTCTCTAGATCCTCCTCTTCCTCTAGATCCTCCCTCTTCCTCTAGATTCCCTCCTCTCCCCTCTACATCCTCCTCTTCCTCTAGATCCTCCTCTTCCTCCTAGATCCTCCTCTTCCTCTAGATTCCTCCTCTCCTTTAGATCATCCTCTTCCTCTAATTCACCTCTTCCTCTAGATTCTCCTCTTCCTCTAGATCCTCCCCTCCTCTAGATCCTCCTCTTCCTCTAGATTCCTCCTCTTCCTCTAGATCCCCTCGTCCTCTATGATCCTCCTCTTCCTTTAGATCCTCACTCTTCCACTAGATTCTCCTCTTCTCAAGATTCTCCTCTTCCTCAAGATCCTCCTTCTCCTCCTAGATCCTCCTCTTCCTTCTAGATCCTCCTCTTCCTCTAGATCCTCCTCTTCCTCTAGATCCTCCTCTTCCTTTAGATTCCTCCTCTTCCCTAGATTCTCTCTCTTCCTCTAGATTACTCCTCTGTCCTCTAGATCCTCCTCACTCACCTCAAGATCCTCCTCTTCCTCGAGATCCTCCTCTTCCTCTAGATCCTCCTCTCCCTCTAATCCTCCACTTCCATCTAGATTCTCCTCATTCCTCTAGACCTCCCTTCCTCTAGATACCTCCTCTTCCTCTAGATCCTCCTCTTTCCTGCAAGATCCTCCTCTCCCTCTAGATCCTCCTCTCCTCTAGATTCGTCTCCTCTTCCTCTAGATCCCTCCTCTTCCCTCTAACATCCTCCTCTTCCTCTAGATCCTCCTCTACCTCTTGATCCTCCTCTTCTCAAGATCCTCCTCATCCTCTAGATCCTCCTCTTCCTCTAGATCCTCCTCTTCCTTTAGATCCTCCTCTTCCTCTATACCCCCCTCCTCTTCCTCTAGATCCTCTCCCACTTCCTCAAGATCTCCTCTTCCTCTAGATCCTCCTCTTCCTCTAGATCCCTCCACTTCCTCTAATTCTCCTCTTCCTCTAGATCCTCCTCTTCCTCTAGATCCTCCCTCTTCCCTCTAAATCCTCCTCTCCTCTAAGATCCCTCTTTCCTCAGATCCTTCCTCTTCCTTTAGATCCTCCTCTACCTCTAGATTCCTCCTCTTTTCCTCTAGATCCTCCTCTTCCACGAGATTCTCCTCTTCCCTAGATCCTCATCCTTTCCTCTAGATCCTCCTCTTTCCACTAGATTCCTCCTCTTCCTCTAATCCTTCCTCTTCCTCTAGATCCTCCTCTTCTCTAATCCTCCTCTTCATCTAATCTCCCCTCCTTTAGATCCTCCTCTTTCTCTAGATCCTCCTTCTTCCTCAATATCCTCCTCTTCCCTAGATCCTCCTCTTCCTCTAGATCCTCCTCTTCCTCTAATACTCCTCTTCCTCTAGTTCCTCCTCTTCCTCTAGATCCCTCCTCTTCCATAAGATCCTCCTCTTCCTCTAGATTCTCCTCTTCCTCTAGATCCTTCCCTCTTCCTCTAGATTCTTAAAGAGGATTCTCTAGATCCTCCTCTTCCTCTAGACCCCCTCTTCCCTAGATTCTCCTCTTCCTCTAGATCCTCCTCTTTTCCTCTAGATTCCTCCTCTTCTCTAGATTCTCCTCTTCCTCTAGATCTCCTCTTCCTCTAGATCCTCCTCTCCTTATTAGTTCCTCCTCTTCCTCTAGATTCTCCTCTTCCTCTAGATTCTCCTCTTCCTCTAGATTCTCCTCTTCCTCTAGATCCTCCTCTTCCTCTAGATCCTCCTCTTCCCCTCTAGATCCTCCTCTTCCACTAGACCTCCTCTTCCTCTAGATCCTCCTCCTTTCCTCTAGATCCTTCTCTTTCCCTAGATCCCTCCTCTTCCTCTAATCCTCCTCTTCCTCAAGAACCTCCTCTACATCTAGATCCTCCTTCCTCTAACCACTCTTCCTCTAGATCCTTCCTCTTCCTCTAGATCCTCCTCTTCCTCCTCCTAGATCCTCACACCTCTAGATCCTCCTCCTTCCTCTAGATTCGTCCTCTTCCTCTTTAATCCTCCTCTTTCCTCTAGATCCTCCTCTTCCTACTAGATCCTCCTCTACCTCTAGATCCTCCTCTTCCTCTAGAACCTCTCTTCCTCTATGATCCTCCTCTTCCTCTAGATCCTCCCTCTTCCTCTAGATCCTCTCCTCTTCCTCTAGAATCCTCCTCTCCCACTCAGATCCTCCTCTTCCTCTAGATCCCCTCTCCCTCTAGATCCTCCTCTTTTCCTCTAATCTCCTGCCTCCTCTATCCTCTAGATCCTCCTCTTCCTCTAGATCCTCTCCTCTTCTCTAGATCCCTCCTCTTCCCTCTAGATCTTCTCTTCCTCCTCTAGATCCTCTCTCTTCCTCTAGATCCTCCTCTCCTCTAGATCCTCCTATACCTCTAGATCCTCCTCTTTCCTCTAGATTTCCTCCTCTCCTCTAGATCCTCCTCTTCCTCTAGATCCTCCTCTTCCTCTAGATCCTTCTCTACCACTAGATCCTCCTCTTCCTCTAGATCCCTCCTCATCCTCTTATATCTCCTCCTCATTCCTCTAGATCCTCCTTCTTTCCTCTAGATCCTCCTCCTCTACCTCAAGATCCTCCTCTTCCTCTAGTCCTCCTCTTCCTCTAGATCCTCCTCTTCCTCTAGATCCTCCTCTTCCTCTAGATCCCCCTTCCTCTAGATCCTCCTCTATCCTCAGATCTTAAGATCCTCCTCTTCCTTCAGATCCTTCCTCTTCCTCTAGATCCTCCTCTTCCTCTAGATCCTCCTCTTCCTCTAGATCCTCCTCTTCCTCTAGATCCTCCTCTACCTCTAGATCCTCCTCTTCCTCTAGATCCTCCTCTTCCTCTAGATCCTCCTCTTCCTCTAGATCCTCCTCTTCCTCTAGATCCTCCTCTTCCTCTAGATCCTCCTCTTCCTCTCTAATCCTCCTCTTCCTCTAATCCTCCTCTTCCTCTAACCTCTCTTCATCTAGATCCACTCTTCCTCTATATCCTCCTCGTCCCTCTAGATCCTCCACTTACCTCTAGAATCCTCCTCTTCCTCTAGATCCTCCTCTTCCTCTAGATCCCTCCTCTTCCTCTAGACCTCCTCCTTCCACTAATCCTCCTCTTCCCTCTAGATCCTCCTCGTCCCTCTAGATCCTCCTCTTCCTCTAGAACAACCCTCTCCTCTAGATCCTCCACTTCCTC
>NC_069419.1:2135697-2155053 GCF_026875155.1 Cherax quadricarinatus | reverse complement strand
CGTACAAGGTACACAGGGTACAGGTCCCACCGGTACAAGGATACACGGTACGGGGTACACACGGTACAAGGTACACACGGTACAGGGTACACACGGTACAAGGGTACACACGGTACAGGGTACACACGGTACAGGGTACACACGGTACAGGGTACACACGGTACAAGGTACACACGGTACAGGGTACACACGGTACAGGGTACACACGGTACAAGGTACACACGGTACAGGGTACACACGGTACAAGGTACACACGGTACAAGGTACACACGGTACAAGGTACACACGGTACAGGGTACACACGGTACAAGGTACACACGGTACAGGGTACACACGGTACAAGGTACACACGGTACAGGGTACACATGGTACAGGGTACACGCACACGGGCACCTACTTCAACTCTGTGTAAAAAGTCAACAAGAGGCTGGAAGCGAGGCAACTATTGTTCCTCTTTTCCCCTCCCCTCTCATTCTCTCCCTTTCCCTCTTTTCTTCGCCCGCGTCCTTCTATTTGCTTCCATTCTCTCCTCCCTTCCCTTGGCTGTCAGTTGCTCGTCTCCTTCATTGTCCACACTCATGTCTTTCATTGTCCACACTCATGTCTTTCATTGTCCACACTCATGTCTTTCATTGTCCACACTCATGTTTTTCTCATTACAGTACATGTGTCGATGTCTGTTATCATGTAGATGTTCTTCCTCTCATGTCAGCCAGTTTCTCCCTCTTCACCCTCTAATGTCAGCCAGTTTCCCCTCTTCACCCTCTCATGTCGGCCAGTTTCTCCTCTTCACCCTCTCATGTCAGCCAGTTTCTCCCTCTTCACCCTCTAATGTCACCCAGTTTCTCCCTCTTCACCCTCTAATGTCAGCTAGTTTCTCCCTTTTCCCACCCTCTAATGTCAGCTAGTTTCTCCTTCTTCACCCTCTAATTCAGCTAGTTTCTCCCTCTTTACCCCCTCATGTCAGTCAGTTTCTCCCTCTTCACCCTCTCATGTCAGTCAGTTTCTCCCTCTTCACCCTCTCATGTCAGTCAGTTTCTCCCTCTTCACCCTCTCATGTCAGGCAGTTTTTTCCCTTCTTCACCCTCTCATGTCAGTCAGTTTCTCCCTCTTAAACCCCCTCTCATGTCAGGCAGTTTCTTCCTCTTCACCCTCTCATGTCAGGCAGTTTTCCTCTTCACCCTCTCATGTCAGGCAGTTTCCCCCTCTTTCCCCCTCTCATGTCAGTCAGTTTCTCCCTCTTCACCCTCTCATGTCAGTCATTTTTCTCCCCTCTTCACCCTCTCATGTCAGTCATTTCTCCCTCTTCACCCTCTCATGTCAGTCAGTTTCTCCCTCTTCACCCTCTCATGTCAGGCAGTTTTCTTCCTCTTAACCTCTCATGTCAGTCAGTTTCTCCTCTTCACCCTCTCATGTCAGGCAGTTTCTTCCTCTTCACCCTCTCATGCCCAGGCAGTTTCCCCCTCTTCCCCCTCTCATGTCGGGCCCAGTTTCCCTCTTCACCCTCTCATGTCAGTCAGTTTCTCCCTCTTCACCCTCTCATGTCAGTCAGTTTCTCCCTCTTCACCCTCTCATGTCAGGCAGTTTCTCCCTCTTCACCCTCTCATGTCAGTCAGTTTCTCCCTCTTCACCCTCTCATGTCAGGCAGTTCTTCCTCTTTCACCCTCTCATGTCAGTCATTTTTCTCCCTCTTCACCCTCTCATGTCAGGCAGTTTCTTCCTCTTCACCCTCTCATGTCAGTCAGTTTCTCCCTCTTCACCCTCTCATGTCAGTCAGTTTCTCCCTCTTCACCCTCTCATGTCAGGCAGTTTCTCCCTCTTCACCCTCTCAGTACCTCGGAGTATGTGTATCCTCTTCGAGTATTTTCTACAGGTAAGAGACATGAATGCACTGATCAAGACATGTCTTGACATGTGGGTACAAGTTGATCAGTGAGTCACGGCGCAAGTGCTGTACTTTCATTAAGATTGATGGACTGAACACATCGACTCCAGTCTGAGGGACTGATTACCTCAAACTACTACTCATCTTCCGTAGTTTTTTTCTCTGATGGACTGAAAACGCCCCTGGCGGGCGGGCGAAAGTTTGCAAAATAAAGATTCCAAATATGGCACACTCGCATACGTTCCGTTTCTTTTGCTGCACCTTGGTGTTGTTATTGCGACATGATTATCTTCCCTTTGTCTTCCAAATTCGTTAGCTTCATTTAACATAAGAACATAAGAAAGGAGGAACGCTGCAGGAGGTCTGCTGGCCCATACTAGGCAGGTCCTTTACAATTCATCCCACTTAAAAAAACATTTGCCCAACCCAATTTTCAATGCAACCCAATAAATAAGCTCTGATGTGAAAGTCCCACTCAAATCCAACCCCTCCCACTCATGTACTTATCCAACCTAAATTTGAAACTACCCAAAGTCCCAGCCTCAATAACCCAACTAGGTAGACTGTTCCACTCATCAACTACCCTATTTCCAAACCAATACTTTCCTGTGTTCTTTCTAAATCTAAACTTATCTAATTTAAATCCATTACTGCGGGTTCTCTCTTGGAGAGACATCCTCAAGACCTTATTAATATCCCCTTTATTAATACCTATCTTCCACTTATACACTTCGATCAAGTCTCCCCTCATTCTTCGTCTAACAAGTGAATGTAATTTAAGAGTCTTCAATCTTTCTTCATAAGGAAGATTTCTAATGCTATGTATTAATTTAGTCATCCTACGCTGAATGTTTTCTAACGAATTTATGTCCATTCTGTAATATGGAGACCAGAACTGAGCTGCATAATCTAGGTGAGGCCTTACTAATGATGTATAAGCTGCAGTATGACCTCTGGACTTCTGTTGCTTACACTTCTTGATATAAATCCCAGTAATTTATTTGCCTTATTACGTACGCTTAGGCTTTGCTGTCTTGGTTTAAGGTTGCTGCTCACCATAACCCCCAAGTCCTTTTCGCAATCTGTATGGTTAAGTTCTACATCATTTAACTTATAAGTACTAGGGTTATGGGCACTCCCAAGCTTCAGAACCTTGCATTTATCTACATAATTATTATCTACCTGGTTATTAGGTTCTTCTGGTGTAATTGTTGTGTACCTCTTTATCAGGTTCTGGTCTGATTGTTGTCTACCTGGTTATTAGGTTCTGATCTAATTGTCTACCTAATTAAACCTCCGCGCATAATCGTCCTATACTTAGCCCCACACAGGTTTCTAATCAGCCCATCTGGTTGAAGATCTGATCTGTCAGTCTATCAGTAGTAGCAACACGCAGTCCAGAACTCAGTGGAGGAACCTAACAAGTTCTCTCTTGGCAACAGATAAGAGTCCTGTTAGTAATTTCCTATAAACTGTATATGAAAAAGTCTTGGGTCCTTTACACCCATCCTTTAATATACAGCAACCCGTCCCCACCATCACCCCTGGCAAGGCTACCAATATACAGCAACCCGTCCCCACCATCACCTCTGGCAAGGCTGCCAATATACAGCAACCCGTCCCCACCATCACTCCTGGCAAGGCTACCAATATACAGCAACCCGTCCCCACCATCACTCCTGGCAAGGCTACCAATATACAGCAACCCGTCCTCACCATCACCCCTGGCAAGGCTACCAATATACAGCAACCCGTCCCCACCATCACCCCTGGCAAGGCTACCAATATACAGCAACCCGTCCTCACCATCACCCCTGGCAAGGCTACCAATATACAGCAACCCGTCCTCACCATCATCCCTGGCAAGGCTACCAGTATACAACAATCTGTCCCCACCATCACCCCTGGCAAGGCTTCCTGCCCACCCCTACACTATGCAGTATCCAGTCCTCACCATCACCCCTGTCAAGGCTCCCTGCCCACCCCTACACTATATAGTATCCAGTCCTCACCATCACCCCTGGCAAGGCTCCCTGCCCACCCCTACACTATACAGTACCCAGTCCCCACCATTACCCCCGGCAAGGCTCCCTGCCCACCCCTACACTATACAGTACCCAGTCCCCACCATCACCCCTGGCAAGGCTCCCTGCCCATCTCTACACTATACAGTACTCAGTCCCCACCATCACCCCTGGCAAGGCTCCCTGCCCACCCCTACACTATACAGTACCTTGTCCCCACCATCACCCCTGGCAAGGCTCCATGCCTACCCTACACTACAGTACCCAGTCCCCACCATTACCCCTGGCAAGGCTCCCTGCCCATCCCTACACTACAGTCCCCAGTCCTCACCATTACCCCTGGCAAGGCTCCCTGCCCACCCCTACACTATACAGTACCCAGTCCCCACCATCATTCCTGGCAAGACTCCCAACCCACACCTTCACTGTATGGAAGTACTAGACACAGTGATGAACGCAACGTGTTAGAGCTCCAGCGCTCGTGAAAAACTGTCTGAGGGAAACAAATGATACCAGAATCATCGTCACATCAGCGTTGATTCCTTCAGATATTTCTTGAAGAGCCGCACGGCATTTTTTTTTTCTATATCTCCTTGTCTTGATAGTGGAGGAGCTCTCTACAGTGGTGTTGAAGGTGTCCTCCATCTGCCACTGTAGAGACAGAGTCACCAGCCCCAGAGAGGAGACTAATAGTATCAGCGTCACGTACTTAGCTAAGAGCTACACTGGCTAATAACACACATTAGGGCGGCAGATGTGGCACAACGCGCCCCACTAATTGCCCTCAAACTGATGCACTTCAATGCATTGTCCTGCCAATTGTAGTTCAATTATCTTGCCTCCTGTTTTTGGACTTCATCTGTCTTTGTTCTTTTTTCCTGGCTTTGTTGGTGGATTTCGACCTCCCGTCCTCGAAGTCTCGAACCACTCGTCCTTGAGGCATTGACTGTCCGTGCTCGAGGTGTCGACTGTCCGCGCTCGAGGCCTCGACTGAATGTCCTCGAGGCTTCGGATTTGTTTTTAGTTGTGTACTATCTTCTCATAACTCACAACCTCACTTAAGAGAGAAAACTTAAGACATTCTTTCAGTCCATACTGGGCAGTTGTCATCACAACTCAGCAAGGAAAAAAAATAGCAGAGATGACCAGAAAACCGATTGAGTTGAAGGAGGGAAAGATAGTGTAGTAGTAATAGTAGTAGTAGAATTAGCAGCCACTGCAGTATAAGTCAAGGTAGCGAAGGTAGTTAGGTCTCTGTTCCTTTTCCTTGAGGTCTTGGTTGCCCTTCGAGCATCGGGCGCATATATCCCTCACAGCCTGGCTGATCAGGCATTGTCAGTAAGTAGCGGTTCAATTTCTTCTTGAAAATTTCTATTTTCAGTCGCTCTTGTCTATCCAGATTCACAACAAGGTCAGAAACACAAGTTGTAGGCAAAAGGTATGTATGCACTGGTCAAGACCCTCGCCACCCGTGGCGAAACGTTTCTAGTATATACGTTTCTTTTACCTTCAGAAGAGTGAGGAGGTTAAAGACGTCAAACAGAGCAGCCAGAAATACAGTATGTATGTAAACAGAAATACAGCTACCTGAATACCTTTCGCTCAAAGACCAGTTGAAAATATTGCAATGAAGACTTGAGCAGAATACAAACTGATTCAGTCACACGAGAATGAAGAAGTCTGTCAAAACTTAGCGACTGATAAAAGTCGGCAGAAAAGCACATGAACAACTAAAAGAAAGAGATCTTTCTCGGTGTCTTAATAATGCAAGACAGACGAATCACAATTTGCAGCCGGAAAACACTACGTGATTGATTCCAATTCTACCCACTGAAATAACCCCATTGTACCTGGAAGGTACTCGAGGGCTTGGTCCCAAATCTGCACACTGCCATAACAACATACTGGAGTGAGAGATATAGGAGGAAGTGTAAAATAAACCCAGTGAGGAGCAGGGGTGCGGTGCGGACAATAAGGGAACACTGGATAAACATTCGGGGTCCCAGACTATTGAACATCTTGCCAGAAGATATCAGAAACACTGCTGGAACAAGTGTAGAAGCCTTCCAGAGGAAACTGGACAAGTATTTTCACCAGGTGCCGGATCAACCAGGCTGTGATGGATGTGTGGGGCAGCGGGCCTCCAGCAGCAACAGCTTGGTTGACCAGGCAAGCACTAGACGAGCCTCACCCATGGCCGGGCTCCGAGAGTATTGAAACTCTCGAAACTCTTCAAAGGTATATCAAAGGTGACATTGGGAGACTTGACAAACAACGCAAGCTACCCCCAGAGAAAAGCAGTGGGTGCAGTAAGCAAACTAAGGGTTTGCAGATTTAAAGGGAATTACCATTACTATGTTTTAAAGAGGGAATTTGACTAATTGGTGCAATCATTTCCTGATCATCCTACATGGGAGTACTGCGTACCGCAAATAGCAACAGTTTGATTGACCGCACCGTCAATCAAGAGACCTGGCCTGAAACCGACAGCATGGCTGATGGTCTCCTAAACTGTTAAAAGTTAGACCGCAGGAAGACCCGTTCTTTGGGACTGCTCACCACGCACCCGGGTTTGAAGATATTACCTGTAGTTACCCGTAGGTTACCTGTAGTCGCTTCCTGGGGATCAGCGCCCCTGCGGCCCTGCCCCAGACTAGGCTTCTTCTTAACTGACCTGATCGATTTAACTGTTGGTGCACCGCATTTAAAACATCACAAGACTGCGTGTGAAGTCTTGAAAGTATTCTCACGAGTGTTGTCTTGAAAAGTAGTCTTACGAGTGTGGTCTTAATAAAGAAGCCATACTCGAGGTTCCATAGACTTACAGCTTCGATGATTGGCTAGCGGGTCGTGCATGTCTTGAACGTGTTTATCACCAGGCTCAGGTAATACCTTACCCTCCCTCCTTTTTCTCCTTCCCTTCTCCCCTCCCCTTTCTCCTCTCCCCACTCCCCTTTCTCCCCTCCTCGCTCCCATTTCTCCCCTCGCCACTCCATGTCCACCAGTCACTAATCCCTGACAGGACAAATTGTTGAGGTCCAGTGACGCTGCAGGTATCGACTGACTTATTATTTTACTGCCCTGGAATTGGAGGTGCGCGCGCACACACACAATGAAGGAGAGACAGGATCCATATATAGCTTTAAGAAGAGGTACGATAAGGATCTTGGAGCCGGGAGAGAAAGTGGACCTAGTAGCTACCAGCGAAAAGGCGAGGCCAGGAGCAATGAATCGACTCCTGCAATTACATATAGGTGAGTAAATATTGGTGAATATTCTCTCTCTCTGTGTCTCTCACTGACGGGGAGCCGAGGTCTCTTGTACCCATTGTTGTGCTCGAGGGCCTTGTATGGTTACCCAACTCTTGTCACTGTGACTACTTGCTCCCGGCTCCAAAGAAGCAAGATTATGTATCCTTGAGATACATGAGAGTCGTGATGGCTAATACCACCCACGACCTACTCACGACCACAGCGGCAGCAGCTACTGCATCAAGTTGCCTCCAGCAGAAATAGAGTACGTGTTCAGTGGTCAGTCGTCACGTGAGGTCACAGACCCTGAGCTGCTTCGGGGATTAGCGTGGACGGTTACAAAGCATGGCTTGCTTCTGCAGTGTTTTAAAAACTGAGGTTGGAGAGTTGAAGGAGGAGGTCTTGCTTCTCCAGGAGGAGATTAGGAGGCTGAAGGTCCACCTCAATGGGCCTGGGAGAGAGTGTGAGGTGGTTGGAGATGTGGGGAATGAGGCTTCTAGCAGTGAGGTGCAGTCTGTCTCTCACTGTGAGGAGGCTGTAGGTGGGGAGGTAGCAACGGCTACCAGCAGTGAGGTGCAGCCCAGCACCTGCTACAAGTGGCGAGTTGTTCACAGTAATGGGAGGCGCATCAGAGTAAGGAAAGTTAAGAGTGAAGATCTGAAGGTAGGAAATCGCTTCTCTGTTCTCCAGGATGAATGTACTTCAGTGGCCAGTGAAGGTAAGGGTACTACTGCCCCTGCTAATGAAGGTAAGCGCATTCTTGTGGTTGGTGACTCTCAGGTAAGATATGTTGACCGTGCTTTTTGTAATAGGAATAAGAAGATGAGAGATAGAGTGTGCTTCCCTGGAGCTGGTGTTGGGGACATTGTCAACAGACTGGATAATATCATGTCAGGTAATGGGAACAAGCCCATTATCTGTCTCAGTGCTGGTGGAAATGATATTGGGAAGGGTAGGAGAGAAGAGCTGCTAGATAAGTACAGGTCAGCTATAGATTTCATTAAGTCTAAGGGAGGGATCCCAATCATATGTAGCATCTTGCCTAGAAGGGAGTAGGAAATGAATGGTTGTCTAGGGCAATTGGTGTAAATTGCTGGCTAGACAGATACTGCAAGGAGCTTGCAATCCCATTCATTGACAACTGGAACAACTTTTATGGCAAACATGATATGTATGCAAGGGATGGGGTTCATCTCTCTGGGGCAGGGGTGGTAGCACTTGCAGACTCGATTGAGAAGGCCATTGGTGAAATGCCTATGATTTTAAACTGATGGAAGATAGAGGTATGGGTGTGTGTGGGAAACAAGCAGGTTGCAACACTAGGGTTGGAAACATTAAATGTATAAAAGGCATTCAGCATGAAGTTATAAATAAAGACAATAGAACAGGTCAGCAAACAAAGGGGGACAGCAGAGGGCAGCAAGGGACTAGCTCCCTTAAGGTTTACTATACTAATAGCAGGAGTGTTAGAAATAAGA
Source organism: Cherax quadricarinatus (assembly GCF_026875155.1). Taxonomy (NCBI): domain Eukaryota; kingdom Metazoa; phylum Arthropoda; class Malacostraca; order Decapoda; family Parastacidae; genus Cherax; species Cherax quadricarinatus. Next base: position 2,146,415 of record NC_069419.1, on the reverse strand, counting down.
TAGATGAGCTAAGATTAATTGCAAGTGCAGGAAACATAGATATTATTGCTATAACAGAGACCTGGCTCAATCTGAAAGATAGAGAGATGCCCTCTGAATGTCACATACAAGGCTATAAATTATTCCACACTGACAGGGTCAACAGGAAAGGTGGTGGAGTAGCGATGTATGTCAGAGACAATTTAAATTGTTGTGTTAGACAAGATATTAAATTAGAAGCGTCAGCCACTGAATCTGTTTGGTTACAGCTTCTCGAGGGCCGAGAAAAACTAATTTTGGGTGTGATTTACAGGGCCCCAAATCTTGATAGGGAGTGCAGTAAACTTGTATGGGACGAAATTCGTAAGGCATCTACATACGAAAATGTTGTGCTAATGGGAGATTTCAACTATAGACAGATTGACTGGAGCAATTTGACAGGAAATTTAGAGTCGGGGTGACTTTCTTGATACGATCCAGGATTGTTTTTTAAAACAGTTTGTGACAGAGCCAACTAGGGGAAATAACCTCCTTGACTTGGTTCTTGCCAGTAGGGAAACACTAATTAATAATTTGAGGTTAATGATGAGCTTGGGGAGAGTGATCACAAATCACTCAGTTTTAACATATCATGGAATTCCCCTAATAATGGCAATCAAGTCTCCGTCCCTGACTTTCGCTTGGCTGATTTCATAGGACTGAAAAATTACTTAGGTGGGCTGAACTGGAATGACCTGACTAGGGGTCAGGTAGGTGGTGATGGTTGCCGATATGATGCTTTCCAGGGCATAGTTCTAGCTGCTCAGTCAAATTATGTTCCAAATAGGGAAATCAGATCAAACAAAAATGATCCTAAATGGATGAACAATAGATTAAAAATATCTGATTGGTCAAAAGAGAGGCATATATAGGCAAATCAAAAGAGGAGAGGGGCAATTAAGAAATCGATATATTCAGTTAAAGAGAGAAATAAAAAAGGGAATTAGAAAAGCAAAAAGAGATTATGAGGTTAAAGTTGCAAGAGAATCGAAGACTAACCCAAAAGGATTCTTTCAAGTATACAGAAGTAAGATCAGGGACAAGATAGGCCCACTCAAAAGTTCCTCGGGTCAGCTCACTGACAGTGATAAGGAAATGTGTAGAATTTTTAACACATACTTCCTCTCAGTTTTTACACAGGAGGATACCAGCGATATTCCAGTAATGATAAATTATGTAAAAACAGGACGATAATAAACTGTGCACGATTAGGGTCACAAGTGACATGGTCCTTAGGCAAATAGATAAATTAAAACCTAACAAATCCCCAGGCCCTGATGAACTGTATGCAAGGGTTCTAAAGGAATGTAAAGAGGAGCTTAGCACACCTTTGGCTAATCTTTTCAACATTTTCACTACAAACTGGCATGGTGCCAGATAAGTGGAAAATGGCAAATGTGATACCTATTTTCAAAAACGGTGACAGGTCCTTAGCTTCGAACTATAGACCAATAAGCCTAACCTCCATAGTGGGAAAATTTATGGAATCAATAATTGCCGAGGCAGTTCGTAGCCACCTTGAAAAGCATAAATTAATCAACGAATCTCAGCATGGTTTTACAAAGGGGCGTTCCTGCCTTACGAATTTATTAACTTTTTTCACTAAGGTATTTGAGGAGGTAGATCATGGTAATGAATATGATATTGTGTATATGGACTTCAGTAAGGCTTTTGACAGGGTCCCACATCAGAGACTATTGAGGAAAATTAAAGCACATGGAATAGGGGGAAAAATTTTTTCCTGGATAGAGGCATGGTTGACAAATAGGCAGCAGAGAGTTTGCATAAATGGGGAGAAATCAGAGTGGGGAAGCGTCACGAGCGGTGTTCCACAGGGGTCAGTGTTGGGCCCCCTGCTGTTCACAATCTACATAAACGACATAGATGAGGGCATAAAGAGCGACATCGGCAAGTTTGCCGATGACACCAAAATAGGCCGTCGAATTCATTCTGACGAGGACATTCGAGCACTCCAGGAAGATTTGAATAGACTGATGCAGTGGTCGGAGAAGTGGCAGATGCAGTTTAATATAGACAAATGCAAAGTTCTAAATGTTGGACAGGACAATAACCATGCCACATATAAACTAAATAATGTAGATCTTAATATTACGGATTGCGAAAAAGATTTAGGAGTTCTGGTTAGCAGTAATCTGAAACCAAGACAACAGTGCATAAGTGTTCGCAATAAAGCTAATAGAATCCTTGGCTTCATATCAAGAAGCATAAATAATAGGAGTCCTCAGGTTGTTCTTCAACTCTATACATCCTTGGTTAGGCCTCATTTAGATTATGCTGCACAGTTTTGGTCACCGTATTACAGAATGGATATAAATTCTCTGGAAAATGTACAAAGGAGGATGACAAAGATGATCCCATGTATCAGAAACCTTCCCTATGAGGATAGACTAAGGGCCCTGAAACTGCACTCTCTAGAAAGACGTAGAATCAGGGGGGATATGATTGAGGTTTATAAGTGGAAGACAGGAATAAATAAAGGGGATGTAAATAGTGTGCTGAAAATATCTAGCCTAGACAGGACTCGCAGCAATGGTTTTAAGTTGGAAAAATTCAGATTCAGGAGGGATATAGGAAAGTACTGGTTTGGTAATAGAGTTGTGGATGAGTGGAACAAACTCCCAAGTACCGTTATAGAGGCCAGAACGTTGTGTAGCTTTAAAAATAGGTTGGATAAATACATGAGTAGATGTGGGTGGGTGTGAGTTAGACCTGATAGCTTGTGCTAACAGGTCGGTTGCCGTGTTCCTCCCTTAACTCAATGTGACCTGACCTGACTAGGTTGGGTGCATTGGCTTAAGCCGGTAGGGACTTGGACCTGCCTCGCATGGGCCAGTAGGCCTTCTGCAGTGTTCCTTCGTTCTTATGTTCTTATGTTCTTATGTAGCATGTACTGAAGATAGATGAGAATATAATAATGTGATGTAGCCTGTCTTTTAACGAGGACGGTAAATCAGTGCTAAGGTCAAGAAAATGACAGTGGATAATTAAACAATTTCATTTTTTAAAACGAAAGCTAATGCCACTAATAATAATAGTCAGATAGTGTTGCGAGTGCTGCTGCTTGGCGCCTGGCACCTGAGACGTCACAGCTGGAAAAACTAGAGCGAGCGTTTACTGCCCGCATGGAGCCAATAAAGCAATTAAACTATTTGAAATGTTTCAAAGAACTGGAAATAGTGTCGAAACAAGTGTGGAAGTATCCAGGAGGAAACTGGATCACTTCCCCCCGCAATGTGCCAGATCAGCCAGGCTGTGATGGATATTTGGGCCGGCGAGCCGCCGGCAGTAACAGATTGGTTGACCAATCAACCACCAGGAAAGCCTGGCTCTAGGCCAGGCCTCGAGAGCAAGGAACACTCTGGAGACAAGTCACAGGCAAAATCACAGGAGGTGAGTGTTTTTCATACTAACAGTGTTACTGAGACGTACGAGTTAACTTGTTCCAATGCTGGCAGTATTACACGCTGTTATAGCTGGATATTTATATATAGACAAGAAGGTTGGATCATCAAAGTATAGAAACTCTGCGTGTGTTAGTTATTATGGGGAGGTGACTGATATTGTTAGTGTGTGTGGTGGAGGGCAGCTGCATAAGGTTGTTGTGTGTGGTGGAGGGCAGCTGCATAAGGTTGTGTGTGTGGTGGAGGGCAGCTGCATAAGGTTGTGTGTGTGGTGGAGGGCAGCTGCATAAGGTTGTGTGTGTGGTGGAGGGCAGCTGCATAAAGTTGTGTGTGTGGTGGAGGGCAGCTGCATAAGGTTGTGTGTGTGGTGGAGGGCAGCTGCATAAGGTTGTGTGTGTGGTGGAGGGCAGCTGCTAAGGTTGTGTGTGTGGTGGAGGGCAGCTGCATAAGGTTGTTTGTGTGTGTGGAGGGCAGCTGCATAAGGTTGTTTGTGTGGTGGAGGGCAGCTGCATAAAGTTGTGTGTGTGGTGGAGGGCAGCTGCATAAAGTTGTGTGTGTGGTGGAGGGCAGCTGCATAAAGTTGTGTGTGTGGTGGAGGGCAGCTGCATAAGGTTGTGTGTGTGGTGGAGGGCAGCTGCATAAGGTTGTGTGTGTGGTGGAGGGCAGCTGCATAAGGTTGTGTGTGTGGTGGAGGGCAGCTGCATAAGGTTGTGTGTGTGGTGGAGGGCAGCTGCATAAGGTTGTGTGTGTGGTGGAGGGCAGCTGCATAAAGTTGTGTGTGTGGTGGAGGGCAGCTGCATAAGGTTGTGTGTTGTGGTGAAGGGCAGCTGCATAAGGTTGTGTGTGTGGTGGAGGGCAGCTGCATAAGGTTGTGTGTGTGGTGGAGGGCAGCTGCATAAAGTTGTGTGTGTGGTGGAGGGCAGCTGCATAAGGTTGCGTGCCACCTTAGTGCAAATATTTGTTTCATTGTAATATTGGCTTGCAACACCTCAGCTTCTAGGCTGAGGGACCTGGAGTATACCTGGAGAGGGTTTCGGGGGTGAGCGCCCCCGTGGCCCGGTCTGGGACCAGGCCTCGTGGTGGAGCAGGGTGTGATCAACCTGGCTGTTACTGCTGGCCACACGCAAATTGAGGTAAGAGCCAAAGCCCGGCTGGTCAGATACTGACTTCAGGTGCCTGTCCAGTGCCTTCTTGAAGACAGCCATGGGTCTATTGGTAATACCCCTTATGCTGGGAGGCAGTTGAACAGTCTTGGTTCCCTGACACTGATTACCTCGTCTTCTACTGTCTTCATATATCATGTCTGTATTGAACTGAAACAGTCACTGACTGGCAGAACGTCTTCAAGAAAAGATACCCACCTGTTGCACCTGTCTAAATCCTCGCAAGTATTTCTTGCTGCAATTTAAGGTGACTGAAAAATTACTTACTGGAGTTTTTTATTATGCTCACTGAAGGTCTTTGATCCAGAAGTATGAGCCAGACGGGTTTAGAGCTTCCCCGCGATTGTAATAGTAACGAAGAATGGTCAGATAGTCACTGCGTGTCTGGACACGAGAAGCAGTGTTGCCAACTTTGTTGTAACAGTGTGACCAACTGTGTTGTAACCGTGTGACCAACTGTGTTGTAACTGTGACCAACTGTGTTGTAACCGTGTGACCAACTGTGTTGTAACAGTGTGACCAACTGTGTTGTAAAAGTAATGTTAGTGTAGTGTTGCCAACTTCGTTGTGTTTGCAACATTGTTAGTAAAGTGTTGCCAGTTTTGTTAGTAGTGCTAGTGCAGTGTTGCCAAGACAGAACGTTGTTATTTATATATTGTTTTGTGGTATGTAGTCAGAGGCAGTCAGTAGACAGGGAGTGAGGCAGGCAAGGAACGTGCAGGCAATCAGGCACGCAACCAGGCAGGCAAGGGAGCAAGCAAGCACACAGAGTGAAGGCAGGCAGGCAGGTGGGCAGGCAGGCAGGTGGGCAGGCAGGCAGGTGGGCAGGCAGGCAGGTGGGCAGGCAGGCAGGTGGGCAGTTAGAGCCTAGGTTGTAGCATCGCAAAACAGGTGTCGAACTTGTTTACGTTTGCTCTGTACTTTTTCCACAGAGTAATTATTGACTCTCACGCAACACCTGCAACTTAGTCATGTGTACACCTGTTTCAGCCTCTTCCACACTTGTTTTAATATGCAAATTCAATTATCTTAAAAGTGTTTTTGTGTTCGTTCGGCACAAATATTTTGCACAGGCGCACGACTGAAGCAATGTTCATCCTAGTACACTTTCTCCCTCTCTCAAACGCAGAGGCAGACAATAGTCACAGTTTCAAGAGTAGGTATGATTAGGTCCTCTAGGACAGGAATCAGTAAAGTTGGTAAGAGCTGAGGCGGGACTTGGAGTTATGACTTAACCCCTGCAAACACAACTAGGCGAGTGCACACAACATGGGTCCTAATTGGGCAGGACAGCTGTAGTAAACACTAGGGAGATCACAGTCACAGAGAACACTCTGCTTCAACACTGACTGGCGCGCTGCTGACACTGCTGAAGAAATGTTGCACGCCAGGCTGTTATTGGGACATGTTTCGCTCTCAGTAGAGCTTTATCAAGATGATAAAGTCTAACAGAGAGAAACAGTGTCCCAGCAGAAGCTTGAGAGAAACATTGTCCCAGCAGAAGCTTGAGAGAAACATTGACACAGCAGAGGCTTGAGAGAAACATTGTCCCAGCAGAAGCTTGAGAGAAACATTGTCCCAGCAGAAGCTTGAGAGAAATATTGTCCCAGCAGAAGCTTGAGAGAAACATTGTCCCAGCAGAAGCTTGAGAGAAACATTGTCCCAGCAGAAGCTTGAGAGAAACATTGTCCCAGCAGAAGCTTGAGAGAAATATTGTCCCAGCAGAAGCTTGAGAGAAACATTGACCCAGCAGAAGCTTGAGAGAAATATTGTCCCAGCAGAAGCTTGAGAGAAACATTGTCCCAGCAGAAGCTTGAGAGAAACATTGTCCCAGCAGAAGCTTGAGAGAAACATTGTCCCAGCAGAAGCTTGATGTGTGGCCCGAGACTGCTCACACTACCACCAGTGACTCAAAAAAAATATTCCCAAGAAAATGTTGAAGTTTTCAAGAGGGAACTGGAGAAGGACCTGAAGGAATGATAGATTAACCAGTTAGTGATGGCCGTGTAGGCCTGCAAGCAGCTAGCATCAACAGCCTAGTTGACCAGTCACTGAAATCAAGCCTCAGGTCTGCCCTCGAGAGTAGAACAACTCTTGAAACCGGTCACAGGCACATGATGCTGCTTTGAGATGTAAGTTTATCTGTTAATCACAGTAAGTCTTTATCCGTGGCTAAATGGTAACGCGCTCGACTCACAACCGAGAGACCCGGGTTCGATTCCAAAGAGGGCGAAGACGCAGGATATGTTTTGTGAAATTTGCTAGTTCACCAGCAGTAAGTAGGTACTTGAGTGTTAAAGGACTCTTGTGAGTGGCATCCTGGGAAGGGGACCACACGACCCAAGTTGAAATAAGCCACAATGTTGGCTTTCTTGGGTTATCCTGGGTTATCCTGGGTTACCAACCACCATAGTTGATAATCCGAATAAACGAAAATAATAGCCACTAATAATTATCACCGCCACCGCCAATCAACAGCTACCACACCAGTCAACACTACCAACATTAACAACTAACAAACACTACCAACAACTACTACAACAGCAACAACTACTACAACAGCAACTGCTACTACTACTATTACTATAACAACTACTACTACTATAACAACTACTGCTACAACAATTACAACAACAACTACTACTACTACTATTACTACTACAGAGAAATCTTTCTCTTGGCTATATACCAGGAAGATTGATGTGGTTGGTCATATACCGGGAGTGTTCATCTCGTCCCGCTGGACCATAAAGTGGGAATTTATCACCAGAGTAAAGTCTACTGTTGAGTACCCTCACTTGTGCACTCTGGCACTCTGGTGGTCCTCGTTCATTACAACACTAGAGGTGGACCATGGGAGGGTGGTGTTCATTACAACACTAGAGGTGGACCATGGAAGGGTGTTGTTCATTACAACACTAGAGGTGGACCATGGGAGGGTGGTGTTCATTACAACACTAGAGGTGGACCATAAGAGGGTTTTATTCATTACAGCACTAGAGGTGGACCATGAAAGGGTTTTATTCATTACAACACTAGAGGTGGACCATGAAAGGGTTTTATTCATTACAACACTAGAGGTAGACCATGAGAGGTTTAGTCATTATAACACTAGAGGTGGACCATGAGAGGTTTAGTCATTACAACACTAGAGGTGGACCATGAGAGGGCAACCCTCGTGGTTTATCATAGTCCCTCCTAGTGCTACCATTTTCTTTCAACTATTTTTTTCGAGAAGGGAAAGAGAGAGTTAGGGGTCTGTTTCCCCTCTAGGGAGGTTTCTTGGTGCCGATGAGGGGCTCTGGGTCGTAAGGAACGGGACCTGTGCTCCCCTTCCTTGCAACGAACTGGAATGCTTCCCATTTTCTCCAGGTGTTTTATGACCTCCTACGAGTTTAGCGATCACCCCATCAAAGATATAATTATAATGAACGACCCATTGCAATGTAATGATTTTTTAACGCCCTCTCTCTCTCCCCCGTTGTGGAGAGTACATTCAGTGTACTCTGAAGTGTTCCTAGCACTTCATATAACTTCACTTCTGCTATTTTAGCAGCAGAACTTCTCTGTGTATAGTTTACTGTGTATTAAAGTTGTATGGCTGTGGTTGCCAAGTGTATTGAGAGAGTAAAAACTAGAGTAATGATACAAGTGTGTGGAGTGACATCTGTGTTTAAATATCTCCGTGAATGGTGTATGGGGAAATATGTATTGTGGCAGTATTGCATTTAGTAATGTATATACATGTAGTCATTGGTCTATAGTGGTGCATAGTTTTGTGTGTATAGTGATGTATATTGGAGTTACACCAGTGAATACAGTGGTGTACATAGTAGTGTATAGGGGTATATATCGCGGTGTGTAGAGGTATATAGCTGACATAGAGACGTATATAGCAGTGTGTAAAGGTATATAGCGAACATAAAGGTATATATATGTGCATATAGGAGCGTATAGAAAGGTATATAATAATACATATGGTGGTGCATAGAGGAGTAAGGTAGGTGTATATAGTGGTGTATGTAGGAGTATATTGAAGGGGTATATTTGGGGTGTAAAGAGATGTATACTATATTGGTTTTTATGGGGTGTATATAGCGATGCATATAGGGGAGTATGTAGGGGTATATATGGGTTTATAGGGGTATATACGGGTGTATGAATGGGTTGGGTGTGGAGAGAGGGAGGGAGGGAGGGGGTATCACATTGCTGCTCCAATCAATACTGCGGCCGCCAGTCCCCGCTCCTGCTGATGTAGGGGGAGGGGGAGACGGGGAAATTTGGTGGAGAGGGGAGGGGATATCTAGGAAGGGGAGGGGAGATGTTTGAAGGGAGAAAACGGGGAGGGGAGGAGTGGGAAAGGGAGAGTGAGACCTAAAATAAAATAAAATAATTTCAAACCTAACACACGTGGTGGTAGTGGTGGTGGTGGTGGTAGTGGTGATGGTGGTAGTGGTGGTGGTGGTAGTTTTGGTGATGGTGGTAGTAGTGGTGGTGGTGGTGGTGGTGGTGGTGGTGGTGGTGGTGGTGGTTGGTGGTGTGGGTTGTGGTGGTGGTAGTGGTGGTGGTGGTGTGGTGGTGGTGGTGGGTGGTGGTAGTGGTGGGTGGTGTGTGGTAGTGGTGATGGTGGTGGTGGGTGAGTGAGTGGTGGTGGTGGTAGTGGTGATGGTGGTAGTGGTGGTGGTGGTGGTGGTGGTAGTGGTGGTGATGGTGGTAGTGGTGATGGTGGTGATTGGTGGTAGTGGTGATGGTGGTAGTGGTGATGGTGGTAGTGGTGGTGATGGTGGTGGTAGTGGTGATGGTGGGTGATGGTGGTGGTGGTGGTAGTGGTGGGGGTGGTGGGGGTGTTGGTGGTAGTGGTGGGGGTGGTGAGTGTGGTGATGGTGGTGGTGGTAGTGGTGTGTGTGGTAGTGGTGATGGTGGTGGTAGGTGTGTGGTGTATGGTGGTGGTGGTGTGTAGTGGTGATGGTGGAGTGGTTGGTGGTAGTGGTGATGGTGGTAGTGGTGATGTGGTGGTGGTAGTGGTGATGTGGTGTGGTGGTGGTGTGTGGTAGGTGGTTGTGGTGAGTGGTAGGTGGTGTGGTAGTGGTTATGGTGTGTGGTGGTAGTGGTGATGGTGGTAGTGGTGATGGTGGTGGTTGGTATGGTGGTAGGTATGGTGGAAGGTGGTATGGTGTGGTGGTGGTGGTGGGTAGTGGTGATGGTGGTAGTGGTGTGGTTAGTGGTGTGATGGTGGTAGTGGTGATGGGTGTGGTAGTGGTGAGGTGGAGTGGTGATGGTGTGGTGGTGTGTGATGGGGGTGTGGTGTGGTGGTAGTGGTGATGGTGGTGGTGGTAGTGGTGATGGTGGTGTGTGGTGGTGGTGGTAGTGGTGATGGTGGAGTGGTGATGGTGTAGTGGTGATGGTGTGTAGTGGTGATGGTGGTGGTTGGTAGTGGTGATGGTGGTGTGGTGTGGTGTAGTGGTGATGGTGGTAGTGGTGATGGGGTGGTGTGTGGTGATGGTGGTGTGGTGGTAGTGGTGATGGTGGTAGTGGTGATGGGGTGGAGTGGTGATGTGAGTGGTGATGTGGTAGTGGTGATGGTGGTAGTGGTGGATGGTGATGGTGGTAGGTGATGGTGGTGTGAGTGTGTGATGGTGGTATGGTGTAGTGGTGATGGGGTTGGTAGTGGTGATTGGTGGTAGTGGTGATGGTGGTGGTGTAGTGGTGATTGGTGGTGGTGGTGAGTGGTGATGGTGGTGGTGAGTGGTGGATGTGGTGATTGGTAGTGGTGATGGTGGTGGTGGTAGTGGTGATGGTGGTAGTGGTGATGGTGGTGGTGGTGAGTGGTGATGGTGGATGGTGGTAGGGGTGATGGTGGTGGTGGTGTGTGGTGATGGTGGTAGTGGTGATGGTGGCAGTGGGATGGTAGGTGTGGTGGTGGTGGTAGTGGTGATGTGGGGTAGTGGTGATGGTGGTGGTGGTGGTGTGGTGGTGGTGGTAGTGATGTGGTAGTGGTATGGGGTAGGAGTGGTGTGGGTGATGTGGTGGTATGTGGTAGGTGGTGATGGGTTTGGTGGTATGGTGGTTGGTGTGGTGGTGATGGTGGTGGTGGTGTAGTGGTGGTGGTGTGGTG
>NC_069419.1:2094892-2135197 GCF_026875155.1 Cherax quadricarinatus | reverse complement strand
GTTGGGGGGGGCCAGGTGTTGGACCAGGGGGGGCCGTTTTGGAGCCAGGTTGTGGGCCAGGGTGTGGGGGGGCCAGGTTTGGACCCGGGTATTTGGACCCAGGTGTGGAGCCAGGTATGTACCAGGTGTGGGAGCCGGGTTGTGGACCCGGGTGGTGGAGCCAGGTGGGGGGAGCCAGGTGAATTTCCCCTCCCTCGGTACCTCTGTATACCCCCCTGTCCCTCTCACCCTTTCCCCTCCCACCTATTCTGCAATTCCCTTTCCCCCCTTTTCCCCCCCTTCTCTCCCACCTCTTCTCTAGATTCTCTCCCACTCTTTCCTCTTTTTTTCGGGTATCCACATTTAAATTTCCTCCAACATTCCCCCTCTTTTTTTTCCTTCCCCACCCTCTCCCCCCCTCCCGACACCCATCCTCCCACCTCCAGCCCCACCACTACCTCCCCAACCTCCCCCCCACACAATCCCCCCCCACCCCCCCCCCCCACCCTATCCCCGCCCCCCTCCCTCCAACCACGACTCCCCCTTCGCCCGCCCAACCCACCACCCTCCGCCCGCTCCCGCCCCACCATGCCCTCCCCCACCGCCCCCCCACCACTTCCCCCCCCTCCCCCCCCCCACAATCCTCCCCCACCTCCCCCCCCCACCACTAAGCTCCCCCACCTAGTTGGGGCCACAGACAGGGGGTTACGCCGCTTATCCCGTAGGCCCACTACCACACATGTCCCAGTGGCTGCCTCAACCACCCACACCTTCCATCCCCACCACTGTTTTTTGGCCCCTTACTAGGGGTCCTCCCTCGGGGAAAGGGTTTCCTTGATGTTGGGGGGGGCTCTTTTTTTGGGGAATTGGACTGTGCTCCAGCCCCCCAAAAATTAAGTGAATCCTTCCACACCCCCCCCCCAGGCCTGTATAATCCCCCGGGGTTTAGCGCTTCCCCCTTGATATAAAATAATAAAAATTAAAAAAAGGTCCTAGCACCTTATTTTTAGGACCAAAAAGGGGGTCAAGACCAAGATTTTTCCTTCGCACTGTACGCCAACGTAAAAGGCCTCTGTGCGATTTTATCGCTTTTTTATCCCCAAATACTCGAGAAATCCCCAAAGTAGGATCCCCGCCCCCAGCCACAAATCCGCCGCCAGCCCAAGATCCCCCGCCAGCCAAAAGACTCCGCCCCCAGCCACAAGTTTCGCCACCACTCTCTTTCCCTTCTCTGACGCCGCTCCATTAAATTTTTAAAACACATTTGCGTGTGTTTAACTTTCTTTTTTTTTTTATTTATTATTTTTTAGTAATTTAGCATAAACAAGAGTACAAAAAATACAGTGTTTCACTTGTTTTATTACACCCTTTTTGCATTTTTTTTCTTTTTTTTGTGTTTTTTTTTTTGTCTTTGTTGGTTCCTTTTTTTTTTTATATTAAAGTAAGTCTTAAACTTTTCACTAAAAAAGCAATAAAAAATTGTGTTTACACTTCACATTTTACGTGGTTCACATACTGTTTTCCTGCCCAGTATTATGAAGTAAATTTATAAAATGTTATCTTTATTCCATCACAACTCATGTTTTTTTTCAATTTTTTTTCCAGCATTTGTATTCTTGATATTTTTTTATTAATTTATTTCCCATTTTATGTGGTTGAACATTGTTGTTATTTAGTCAGTGTCTAATTTACACAAATAACCCGCCATAAAAACAAACTTTTACGACGTTTTGGTCCCATTGGACCATTGCAAAATCAGGGCTAATTTTTTTTTTTTTCTGTCTCCACAAAAAATTTACATTGTTTTGTTTTAAAAAAAGACAATAATTTCCAAATTTTTTCAACACAAGACCTAACTGAAGAAAATTATGATAAATTTTTGGGAATAAGATTGTTTTTTGTTCCCCATCATTGTAAGTTTTAACTTTTCTCTGTTTTAGTTTTATACAATCTATTTTTTCATATTTCATTGAACAAATTTACTTTTCAATTTTTAAATTTTTTTTTTTTAAATAAAATCATTTTTTTGCTTGTTCAGTGTTTGCTTAAGTTTCCATTAACTTCAATTGTTCAACGTTCATTCCTTGATATTTTTTTTTTGTTCTTGTAAACGCTTTCTAGTGTGGCAATTTTTTTTTTTTTTTGCATCTTGATCTTCTGCAAAGCTCTTGTAAGTATTTTGCTGCCATTAATTTTTTTGTTTTTAATTTTTTTTTTTTTGTAGTTTGGTTTGCAGTACTTTTTTATTATAATTATTTTTGCAATTTGCTGCGTTTATTTCAGTGCAAATTTTTTTGTATTTCAGTTTTTCAATTTGTGTTCGTGCATAAAATTTTTATTTTTGTGTGTTATTTTTTTTTTTTTTCAAATTGTTTTCCCATCCATTTTTAATTTTTCACAAGATTTTTTGAGTCTATTTTTAAACATTTTTTGTTGTTTTTTCGTTTTTGCTATGTAAATCTTACCTCGCAGAATTGGGTTTAAAAAATACAAGCCTTAAATTAGATATCAATTAATGAAGTTGGCAACTGGTGTTTTTTATTAGGATCATTTTTAATTTTTTTTGTTGTGTTCCCGTTCCCTCCGAAATTCGGAAAATTTCAGTAAGATCTGACGTGCAAGATCTGTCTTTGCTGTTTAAATTATTTCCCCCTTTGTAAATATAAGCTTTCCTCAGAATCCATAGAGGCATGAATAAGATCGATCAATCAATCCATCCTTTTTTATACATGTACATGATTTTTTCTTTTTAATTCGTAAAGTATTATGAACCACCCATTACTTCCCGTCCATTAGTTCTAAGTTCATATGTCTTTTCATTGATAGAATCACCAACCTCGCCTGTTCGCCTAAAGCAAGTATTGTATGTCGAGACAACTACGTAACAGACCCACTTTTCCCTAGTTGCTGATCCCCGTATATGATATGCTATCTGAGTATCACAGTTTGTACCATCCAATGTTTTACATATTGCCCCCTTTCTAGGGCCCTGAAGCAGTGTGGGCCCTCACGTGATGCCACATGGAGCGCTGTGCTGCACTCCCCCCAAAACCTCGTCCTCACCCACGCTGAGGCCCACGAACAGGAACAAGGCAGTCTGGGCTTCCCCCCTCACACCTCTAATATAACTTTACCATTCAAAAGTGGGTTTTTAAATTCCCCCACAAATCTCCACGTACCCTCCCAACATCAAGCCCCACCACTACATCCGCCCACCTCCTCCCCCACCTCTCACTTCCCATCCACTATCCTTCCCCACCTCCCGCTTCACCACTATCCTCCCCCATCTCCCGCCCCACCACTATCCTCTGCCCACCTCCTGCCCCACCACTATCCTCTGCCCACCTCCCACCCCACCATTATCCTCTGCCCACCTCCTGCCCCACCACTATCCTCAACCCACCTCCCACCCCACCACTATCCTCTGCCCACCTCCCCACCCCACCACTATCCTCTGCCCACCTCCTGCCCCACCACTATCCTCTGCCCACCTCCCACCCCACCACTATCCTCTGCCCACCTCCTGCCCCACCACTATCCTCAACCCACCTCCCTCCCCACCACTATCCTCTGCCCACCTCCCACCCCACCACTATCCTCTGCCCACCTCCTGCCCCACCACTATCCTCTGCCCACCTCCTGGCCCACCACTATCCTCCCCCACCTCCCACCCAACCACAATCCTCCCCCGCCCCCCCAAGGGCAGGTTGGGAATAAAGTTAATGTATTCAGAACTATCCTTTGTGAATTACGTCATTATATTATTGTGTTTATATTCAAATTGAAAGTTGAGAGCTTCATGGTAGTAATGAATGTATTGTTGATGTTGGTTGATGTTGCTGCCATCAAGTGTGTTGCAGCAAGTGTTGTTGATGTTGCTGCCATCAAGTGTGTTGCAGCAAGTGTTGTTGATGTTGCTGCCATCAAGTGTGTTGCAGCAAGTGTTGTTGATGATGGTGTTGATGTTGCTGCCATCAAGTGTGTTGCAGCAAGTGTTGTTGATGATGGTGTTGATGTTGCTGCCATCAAGTGTGTTGCAGTAAGTGTTGTTGATGATGGTGTTGATGTTGCTGCCATCAAGTGTTGCAGCAAGTGTTGTTGACGATGGTGTTGATGTTGCTGCCATCAAGTGTGTTGCAGCAAGTGTTGTTGATGTTGCTGCCATCAAGTGTGTTGCAGCAAGTGTTGTTGATGTTGCTGCCATCAAGTGTGTTGCAGCAAGTGTTGTTGATGTTGCTGCCATCAAGTGTGTTGCAGTAAGTGTTGTTGATGATGGTGTTGATGTTGCTGCCATCAAGTGTGTTGCAGTAAGTGTTGTTGATGTTGCTGCCATCAAGTGTGTTGCAGTAAGTGTTGCTGATGTTGCTGCCATCAAGTGTGTTGCAGTAAGTGTTGCTGATGTTGCTGCCATCAAGTGTGTTGCAGCAAGTGTTGTTGATGTTGCTGCCATCAAGTGTGTTGCAGCAAGTGTTGTTGATGTTGCTGCCATCAAGTGTGTTGCAGTAAGTGTTGCTGATGTTGCTGCCATCAAGTGTGTTGCAGTAAGTGTTGCTGATGTTGCTGCCATCAAGTGTGTTGCAGCAAGTGTTGTTGATGTTGCTGCCATCAAGTGTGTTGCAGTAAGTGTTGTTGATGTTGCTGCCATCAAGTGTGTTGCAGTAAGTGTTGTTGATGTTGCTGCCATCAAGTGTGTTGCAGCAAGTGTTGTTGATGATGGTGTTGATGTTGCTGCCATCAAGTGTGTTGCAGTAAGTGTTGTTGATGTTGCTGCCATCAAGTGTGTTGCAGCAAGTGTTGCTGATGTTGCTGCCATCAAGTGTGTTGCAGCAAGTGTTGTTGATGATGGTGTTGATGTTGCTGCCATCAAGTGTGTTGCAGCAAGTGTTGTTGATGATGGTGTTGATGTTGCTGCCATCAAGTGTGTTGCAGTAAGTGTTGTTGATGTTGCTGCCATCAAGTGTGTTGCAGCAAGTGTTGCTGATGTTGCTGCCATCAAGTGTGTTGCAGCAAGTGTTGTTGATGATGGTGTTGATGTTGCTGCCATCAAGTGTGTTGCAGCAAGTGTTGTTGATGATGGTGTTGATGTTGCTGCCATCAAGTGTGTTGCAGCAAGTGTTGTTGATGATGGTGTTGATGTTGCTGCCATCAAGTGTGTTGCAGCAAGTGTTGTTGATGATGGTGTTGATGTTGTGCTGCCATCAAGTGTGTTTGCAGCAAGTGTTGTTGATGATGGTGTTGATGTTGCTGCCATCAAGTGTGTTGCAGCAAGTGTTGTTGATGATGGTGTTGATGTTGCTGCCATCAAGTGTGTTGCAGCAAGTGTTGTTGATGATGGTGTTGATGTTGCTGCCATCAAGTGTGTTGCAGCAAGTGTTGTTGATGAGGGTTTTAGTTGCTGCCTCAATGTGTTGCAGCAAGTGTGTGATGATTTTTTTTTGGATGTTGCTCCCCCAATTTGCCAAAAAATGTTGTGTTGGGGCAGAAAGTGTTGGAGGAGGTGTTGTGTTGCTGCCTAAAGTGTGTTCAGCAAGTTTTGGGGTTGGTTTTGATGTTGCTGCCAAAAGGTTTGCAGCAAGGGGTTGTTGATGGTGTTAGTTCTTCATCAAAGTTTGCAGCAATTTTGTTGATGAGGGTTGTGTTCTCCATCAAGTGTGTTGCAGTAAGTGTTGTTATGATGGGTTGATGTTGCTGTCATCAAATGTTGCAGCAAGGGGGTTTGTTGGGGTGGGGGGCCCGACGTTGTACCCCTACCACCCCCACATAACACTGCACCTATCCATCCCCACATAACCTGTAACCTACCATCACCCCATAAACTGACCCTACCATCACCCAAGAAACCTGTACACCTTCCATCACCCCAGAAAAACAGTACACCTATCCATCCCCCACAAAACATTGTCACCTACCATCACCCACATAAACTGAAAACCCTATCCATCCCCCACAGAACAGTAACCTATCCATACCCACAGTAACATTGTACACCTATTCCATCACCCCAGAAACACTGACACCTACCATCACCACAAAAAAATTTGTACACCTATCCATCACCCAAGAAACACTGTACACCCCCCATCACCCAGAAACATTGACCCCTACCATCACCCACGAAAACAGTTACACCTACCATCACCCACAGAAAAACCGTACACCAACCTTTAAACCAAGTAACACTGAAAACCCCCCTCCCCCAGAACACTGAAACCCCTATCCATCCCCCAGTAAGACTGTACACCTATCCATCACCCACATAACACTGTACACCTATCCATCACCCACAGTAACACTGTACACCTATCCATACCCCAGAAAAACCCTGTACCCTATCCACACCCCATTAAAACTGACACCTACCCATCACCCACAAACACGTACACCATCCATCACCCACAAAACACTGACCCTACCCATCACCCACATTAACACTGTACCCTATCCATCCCCCCAAAGTAAAGAAAACCCAATCCATCACCCACAGAAACATTGTACCCCTATCCATCACCCACAGTAAATTGTACAACTATCCTCACCCACAAAACACGTACACCTATCCATTACCCCCCAGTAAAACGGGACACCATCCATCACCCACTAACACGTACACCTATCCATACCCACAGTAAGCGTACATACCACCCCACATAACACGACCCCATCCATCCCCACAGTAACACGTACCCTACCTCACCCACATAACACGTACACCTACCCATCCCCCCACATAACACTGTACACCTATCCATCACCACAGTAACGTACCCCTATCCATCCCCCACAGTAACACGTACACCTATCCATCACCCACATAACACTGACCCTACCCATCCCCACAGTAACATGTACCCCTTCCCATCACCCAAGAAACACGTCACCACCCATCCCCCACAGAAACACTGTACACCTACCTCCCCCCCCGTAACACTGAAACACCTATCCCTCACCCACAGTAACACTGTACACCTACCCTCACCCCCAGTAAAACTTACATACCATCCCCCACATAACAGTACACCTATCCATCACCCACGAACACGTACACCTTTTTAACACCCACATAACACTGTAACCATCCTCACCCACAGTAACACTTACACCTATCCATCACCCCATAACACTGTCACCATCCATAAAACCCACGTAACACTGTCCCTTCCATCACCCACAGTAACTTGTACACCTTACCACCCCACTAACATTGACCCTATCCATCCCCCACAGAAACATTTTTCACCTACCACCCCCCACAGAAACATTGTACACCATCCATACCCACATAACATTGTACACCATCCCCCCACCCCGAAACTTTGTACACCATCCATCCCCCAGTAACCTGTCACCTATCCATCCCCCACATTTTACATTGTCCCCTACCCACCACGTAACACGTACACCATCCATACCCCACGTAAACTTACACCATCCATCCCCCAAGTAACACTGACCCATTCATCCCCAAAACACTGACCCATCCATCACCCCAAAAACACTGTCACCTATCCATCACCCACAGTAACACTGTACACCTATCCATCACCCACATAACACTTACCCCTATCCATACCCACATAACACTGTACACCTTCCATCACCCACTTAACAGTACACCTATCCATCCCCACAGTAACCGACACCTATCACACCCACAGAAACAGAAACCCCTACCCATCACCCAAACACTGTACACCATCCATCACCCACAGAACCCTTTACACCATCCACACCCACAGTAACACTGAACACCTATCCATCACCCCAGAAAACATGACCCTACCCCACCCACAAAACCGAAACACCTTCCATACCCAAAAGTAAATTGACACCTATCCACCACCTACATAACATTTACACCTATCCATCCCCACAGTAACATTGACACCACCACCACCCAAGAACATTGTACCCTATCCATCCCCCACAAAAAACACGTACACCTACCCATCACCCACAGTTACATTGTACCCCTATCCATCACCCACATAACACTGTACCCCTACCCACCCCAAGTAACATTTGTACACCTATCCATCACCCACGTAACACTATACACCATCCACCCCCACAGAAAACACTGTACCCCATTCATCACCCCGAAAACTGTACCCTATCCACACCCCAGAAAACATGTACCCTACCCATAACCCACGAAACACTGTACCCCTATCCTCACCCACAGAAAAATGAAACCCCTATCCATCACCCACAGTAACACTGTACACCTATCCACACCCACAGAAACCTGTACACCATCCATCCCCCACAGAAACACTGTACACCTATTCACCCCACAGAAACGTACACCTACCCACACCCACATAATTGTAAAACCTACCATCACCCCAGAAACTTTGTACACCTACCCATCCCCCCACAGTAACCTGTCACCTATCCTCACCCACAGTAAACATTGACACCTACCCACCCACAGTAAATGTACCCAATCCACACCCACAAAACATTTTACCCATCCATCACCCACATAACACTGTAAAACCTACCCCTCCCCCCACAGAAACACGAAACCCCTTTCATCACCCCGAACACTGTACACCTTTCCACCCCCCCACATAACATTTACACCTATCCATCACCCACAGTAACCTGTACAACAGACAACACAAAAAATTTCGTATTTAACGACCTTAGACTTTTATAATGACATTACACGTTAAAAACTATCCCCCCCCCCCCCCCCCCCCCTTAAAACACTACTCCCCCTCCCTTCAACACTACTCCCCCTCCCTTAAACCCACTACTCCCCCTCCCTTCAACACTACTCCCCCTCCCTTCAACACTACTCCACTCCCCCTCCCTCAACACTACTCCCCCTCCCTCAACACTACTCCCCCTCCCTTCAACAGTAACTCCCCTCCCTTCAACACTACTCCCCCCTCCCTTCAACACTACTCCCCCTCCCTTCAACACTACTCCCCCTCCCTTCAACACTACTCCCCCTCCCTTCAACACTACTCCCCCTCCCTTCAACACTACTCCCCCTCCCTTCAACCCCCTCCCCTTCAACCACCCTCTCCCTTTTAACAACCCACTCCTCCAATCCTCACTTCTCCTCAAAGATGTCTCACCTTTCCTCCAACAGCCTTCCCTTCTCTCCAACTCTAACCTCCCCTCCAACAATCCTCATATACCCTCCAACACCCCTTCCCTCCATCAATCAAACCCTCCATGAACTCACCCCTCCATTAACCCACCCCTCCATGAACCCAACCCTCCATGAACCCACCCCTCTATGAACCCACCCCTCCATGAACCCACCCCTCAATGAACCCAACCCTCCATGAACCCAACCCTCCATGAACCCACCCTAAATAAACCCAACCCTCCATGAACCCACCCCTCCATGAGCCCACCCCTACATGAACCCACCACTCCATGAACCCACCCCTCCATGAACCCAACCCTCCATGAACCCAACCCTCCATGAACCCACCCTCCATGAACCCACCCCTCCATGAACCCACCCCTCCATGAACCAAACCCTCCATGAACCCAACCCTCCATGAACCCAACCCTCCATGAACCAAACCCTCCATGAACCAAACCCTCAATGAACCAAACCCTCCATGAACCCAACCCTCCATGGACCCACCCTCCATGAACCCAACCCTCCATGAACTCAACCCTCCATGAACCCATCCCTCCATGAACCCACCCCTCCATGAACCAAACCATCCATGAACCCACCCCTCCATGAGCCCACCCCTCCATGAACCCAACCCTCCATGAACCCAACCCTCCATGAACTCACCCCTCCATGGACCCACCCCTCCATGAAACCACCCCTCCATGAACCCACCCCTCCATGAACCAAACCCTCCATGAACCCACCCCACCATGAACCCAACCCTCCATGAATCCAACCCCCATGAATCCAAGCCTCTATGAACCCAACCCTCCATGAACCCAACCCTCCATGAGCCCACCCCTCCATGAAACCACCCCTCCATGAACCAAACCCTCAATGAACCCACCCCTCCATGAGCCCACCCCTCCATGAACCAAACCCTACATGAACCCAACCCTCCATGAACCCACTCCTCCATGAACCAAACTCTCCATGAACCCACCCCTCCATGAACCCACCCCCTATGAACCCACCCCTCCATGAACCCACCCCTCCATGAACCCACCCCTCCATGAAACCACCCCTCCATGAAACCACCCCTCCATGAACCCACCTTTCCATGAACCCACCCCCTATGAACCCACCCCTCCATGAACCCACCCCTCCATGAACCCACCCCTCCATGAAACCACCCCTCCTGAAACCACCCCTCCATGAATCCACCCCTCCATGAACCCAACCCTCCATGAACCCAAACCTCAATGAATCCAACCCTCCATGAATCCAACCCTCTATGAACCCAACCCTCCATGAACCCACCCCTCCATGAGCCCACCCCTCCATGAACCAAACCCTCGATGAACCCACCCCTCCATGAAACCACCCCTCCATGAAACCACCCCTCCATGAATCCACCCCTCCATGAACCCAACCCTCCATGAACCCAAACCTCAATGAATCCAACCTCCCCATGAATCCAACCCTCTATGAACCCAACCCTCCATGAACCCACCCCTCCATGAACCCACCCCTCCATGAACCCACCCCTCCATGAAACCACCCCTCCATGAAACCACCCCTCCATGAATCCACCCCTCCATGAACCCAACCCTCCATGAACCCAAACCTCAATGAATCCAACCCTCCATGAATCCAACCCGCTATGAACCCAACCCTCCATGAACCCACCCTCCATGAGCCCACCCCTCCATGAACCAAACCCTCCATGAATCCAGCCCTCCATGAACCCAACCCTCCATGAACGTAACCCTCCATGAACCCAACCTTCCATGAACAAAACCCTCCATGAACCCACCCCTCCATGAACCCAACCCTCCATGAACCCAACCCTCCATGAACCCACCCCTCAATGAAGCCAACCCTCCATGAACCCACCCTCCATGAACCCACCTCTCCATGAAAACCACCCCTCCATGAACCCACCCCTCCATGAACCCAACCCTCCATGAACCCATCCCTCCATAACCCAACTCTCCATGAACCCAACCCTACATGAACCCACCCCTCCATGAACCCACCTCTCCATGAAACCACCCCTCCATGAACCCACCCCTCCATGAACCCACCCCTCCATGAACCCAACCCTCCATGAACCTACCCTCCATGAAACCCCCCATGAAACCACCCCTCCATAAAACCACCCCTCCATGAACCCACCCCTCAATGAATCCAACCCTCCATGAATCCAACCCTCCATGAACCCAATCCTCCATGAACCCACCCCTCCATGAACCCACCCCTCCATGAATCCAACCCTCCATGAACCCACCCCTCCATGAATCCAACCCTCCATGAACCCAACCCTCCATGAATACAACCCTCCATGAATCCAACCCTCCATGAATACAACCCTCCATAAACCCAGCTTTCCATGAACCCACCCCTCCATGAACCCAACCCTCCATGAACCCAACCCTCCATGAACCCACCCCTCCATGAACCCACCCCTCCATGAACCCAGCCCTCCATGAACCCAGTCCTCCATGAACCCATCCCTCCATTAACCCACCCCTCCATGAACCCACCCCTCCATGAACCCAACCCTCCATGAACCCACCCCTCCATTAACCCACCCCTCCATGAACCCATCCCTCCATGAACCCAACCCTCCATGAACCCACCCTCCATTAACCCACCCTCCATGAACCCAACCCTCCATGAACCCACCCCTCCATTAACCCACCCCTCCATGAACCCAAACCCTCCATGAACCCAACCCTCCATGAACCCACCCCTCCATGAACCCACCCCTCCATGAACCCAACCCTCCATTTACCCACCCCTCCATTAACCCACCCCTCCATGAACCCAACCCTCCAACAAAAGACACCAAACTATCTCTGTATCTCCTCCCACAGGTAACTTGTTGGTCATTGAAAGAGTGTTTGGCTTACAACCGGAAGGACCCGAGTTCAATTCCTTGGCAATGGGAGACGTATGAACTAGCATACTATCATCTGCTGCCGCTGTTCACCCAGCAGTAAACAGATACCTGGGAGTTAGTCGACTAGAAGAGGATAGGAAGAAAGACGATCGACACCATGCCCAGCCCTTCTAGGGTAGGGTAGGTGCCTGAGCCAGAGCTTACAGCTCACAAGACTGTCATTCCCTGAGCCAGAGCTTACAGCTCACAAGACTGTCATTCCCATCAGCTTCCTTGGGGCGGGGATTGCAGACCAGAGGCGCCTAGCTTCTCCCTACGAGCCCCGTGAGGGCGGGGAATGTGACTTGGCCTGGGGACAGTTGGTCCCAAAGATGATGGGGTACTTGTACCTCCTCCCATGAGAGACTTAGGTCTCAGACACTCCCTCGACAGGGAGCCAAGGCCGGGCCAAGGCCGGGCCAAGGCCGGGCCGGGAGAATACCGGTGAATCAAGAAGATAGGAAGAGGGGATGAGGTTATTACATCATAATCGATTATGGAACCAGATTCTGTGCTCCAGATTCTTCACCACTACAGTTAGGGTAGACTAACAGCTCTTGGCCTGAAGATAAACTGTAAAATAAAATATAGCCAATTCCTTTACCTTGGAGAGCGTGCGTGGTGATATCAACGTACTCGAGTCTAAAGGTTTTCGGTATGTTCCTTGTTGCCAGACGTATACGATCCGTGAACATTTTTTTTTGTCAGTTAAATATACGTAGCACGAAACATCCTTGCGCCAACTTTACCTAAAATAAACTAAAAAAATAAAAATTTTTCATAAAGGCTGAGATGGAGGATAAAAGAAGGAACTGAGAAGCGTAAGAAGAAGCTTGTGCTATCTGGAGGCGAAAGTGGCCCAGGGTCTGGCCCAGGGTCTGGCCCAGGGTCTGGCCCAGGGTCTGGCCCAGGGTCTGGCCTAGGGTCTGGCCTAAGGTCTGGCCCACCACCTGACTACCACCTGCAACACACCTACTGGTGGTGGTGGCAGGTTCTTGTCTCCTACAGTCACCTCCAGTGTCTTTTTCAGGTACCGTGAACACACCTGGTGGACGTCATGGTGGTAGACGAATGTTCATTCTGCCGCGGCAGCTTCAGAGACTCAGCACAAAAGTGAAGGCTTGATCCATCAGGCAATTCCTTCCTGCCTACGTTACCAGCTGCACCAGCAGTCCATTACAGTCATCACTTACTTCCTTCACTGGCAGGTAGCCTCGTCGCTACTACTACATCAACCACATATACATACCTGGGAATAATCTGCCTAGAAGCGACCGACACACAATACCACAAGGTGGGGGATGGGAGGGGAAAGGGCAGGTCTGTACAGTATGTCAGAGTGGGGAAGAGGGGCTAGTCTGTACAGTATGTCAGTGAGGGTGAGGGGTGAGGGGTGAGGGGCTGCTCTGTACAGTATGTCAGTGAGGGTGAGGGGCTGGTCTGTACAGTATGTCAGTGAGGGTGAGGGGTGAGGGGTGAGGGGTAGGGGTGAGGGTGAGGGGTGAGGGTGAGGGGTGAGGGTGAGGGGTGAGTGGTGAGGGTGAGGGGTGAGGGGTGGTTCACTTGCTCTCAGTTACTTAATGCCACATAAGATAAAGTAGAAGTTGTGAAATCAAAATTTTAAATTTGAATCTAGTTATCACTCCCCCCACCCCCGACCCCCACCCCGACCCCCACCCCGACCCCCCCCACCCCCCACCTTGTCATCGACTTTGTGTCCCAACAGAAAAAAAAAGAATAAAGAAATACTTATTTGTATTTGCGACTTGACGGTGATCCAAGACGGACCGACATGACGTCGTAAGTTTCCACTCCTAAGCTATTTGTCAATTATTGCACCTATATTGTGAATTTTATTCTTCACTTCTTTATATCCCCCCTTAATACTGTTTATCTCATTCCAGTCTATCTCTATCTGCCCTATCAATTTCTTTTAAGATTTTTTTATGTCGTAATCATGTCTTCCCTTCTCCTTTTCTTCCTCTATTTCCTTAAATTTAGTTCCTGCAACATGTTTGACCAGGTGCTGGGCGCCATGTTGAGGTCGCGTATGATTGGTCTAACATATGTATTGTATTGTATTGTGTTCTTCGTTGTAGTCCCTGAATACCATTGTTACAAAGTTTGTTAATCTTGTTTATACCGCTGGCGTTATGCGGTTTGTAATTTTGGCGACATAAGTAGTGGCATATTTACCTCCTATGTTTGTATTCATTCACTGATATTTTAAGCTTGTTCCCGCCCATGTTATACTGTATCCAGTCTTCTCTCACATTCTCCACATCAGCTCCTGGCTCCGCCTCCTAGAAAGTGTGTGTGTGTGTGTGTGTGTGTGTGTGTGTGTGTGTGTGTGTGTGTGTGTGTGTGTGTGTGTGTGTGTGTGTGTGTGTGTACTCACCTAATCATGGTTGCAGGTGTCGAGACTCAGCTCCTGGCCCGCCTCTTCACTGAACGCTACTAGGTCCTCCCTCTCCCTTCTCCATGAGCTTTATCATACCTCGTCTTAAAGCTATGTATGGTTCCTGCCTCCACTACCTCACTTGCTACACTATTCCACTTCCTGACTACTCTATAACTGAAGAAATACTTCCCAACATCCCTTTGACTCATCTGAGTCTTCAACTTCCAACTGTGACCCCATGTTTATGTGTCCCCTCTCTGAAACATCCTGTCTCTGTCCACCTTGTCTATTCCACGCAGTATTTTGTATGCCGTTATCATGTCTCCTCTAACCCTCCTGTCTTCCAGTGTCGTCAGGCCGATTTCCCTTAACCTTTCTTCGTAGGACATTCCCCTTATCTCTGAAACTAACTTTGTCGCAAACCTTTGCACTTTCTCTAATTTCTTGACGTGCTTGACCCGGTGTGGGTTCCAAACTGGTGCTGCATACTCCAGCATGGGCCTGACGTACACGGTGTACAGTGTCTTGAACGATTCCTTATTAAGGTATCGGAACGCTATTCTCAGGTTTGCCAGGCGCCCATATGCAGCAGCAGTTATCTGGTTGATGTGTGCTTCCCGAGACGTGCTCGGTCTTTCTCCTTGAGCGAGGTTTGCAGTCTTTAGCCAACTAGCCTGTACTCTGTCTGCGGTCTTCTTCGCTCTTCCCCGATCTTCATGACTTTGCATTTGGCGTTGTTAAATTCGAGAAGCCAGTTGCAGGACCAGGTGTCCAGCCTGTCCAGGTCTCTTTGTAGTCCTGCCTGATCCTCATCTCCTCATTAACCTCACATCATCTGCGAACAGGGACACTTCTGAGTCTATCCCCTCCATCATGTCATTCATGTTGTCAGCATAGTCACTGATCTCCTGTATATGTATATGTTATCTGAGTATCATAGTACCATCCATATGTTTTACATAGTTGACCCCTTGCTAGGCTCAGTGACTAGCTTGTGTGACGTCATGTGATGCCGCATGAGAGCGCTGCGTTCCCAGCCTCGTCCTCACTCCACGCTTAGGTCTACGACAGGCAACACAGGCAGGCTGGGCCTCTCCCTCTCACACTCTGCTAATATATATGTTACCAACCAACGACTGTTTAACTCCAACCATCACATCTCCACGAATCCTCCCGACAATATGTGTGTGTGTGTGTGTGTGTGTGTGTGTGTGTGTGTGTGTGTGTGTGTGTGTGTGTGTGTGTGTGTGTGTGTGTGTGTGTGTGTGTGTGTGTGAGTGTGTGTGAGTGTGTGTGAGTGTGTGTGAGTGTGTGTGAGTGTGTGTGTGTGTGCATGCGTGCATGCTCATACATGTGCTCGTTAACTTGTTTTTGCTTGAACTTGAAGGATTCAGACCATACCACGGGTGGGGATAGAACCCGCGATCAGTCATAAAACTCCAGACCGACGCATTAGCCACTGGGCTAACGCGTCGGTCTGGAGTTTTATGACTCTGATCGCTGGTTCTAACCCCATCCGTGGTATGGTTTGTTTGCAATCGTGTCATTACGTTTTCGTGAGTCTTGAATAATTCGCGGGTACGTGTCCCGGCCCGGATCTTTTCCAGATGGTGACCTGGTTGGTTTTGCTGTCAGCTTGGTTGACAGACATTGCTAGCCTCTAGACACCAGTCTAGAGTCTGCTTCTACCACTTTTAGTTCATTTCACTTGCTCACTTCCGTGAGACCGAGGAAAGACTTAGCAACATTGTGACACATCAACTTGGTGACCCGCTAAGACTTCCGGTCTGGTAATTATTACTAATCATCCACATCTAAATTACAATACCACCAATGTAAGGTAAGACTTGCGATTCTGGTTTAAATAGCACTACTCTTTTTGCCGAATAAAGCAAGCGAAAATTTATGTATGCAATAATTTCGCATAAAATCATTCCGAAGCTAACGAAAATATATTTAATTGTGTTTGTTTATTATTAAATTACAGTAAACTTATCTAAAATATATTTAGTTGGATTAGGCTAAATTAAATTGCACTTGTTATAATAAGGTTAGGTAAGTTTTCTATGGTTCATTTGGTATAAAATTATTAATTTTTACATTAACGTAAATGAAAAAAATTATATCTTTAAACGTATAAGAGAAAAGTTTAGAAAGGACTTAATTTTAAATGAGTTCTTGCATGAATACACAGATATACATTCTTACTCTCAAAAGCCTAGGTAACACTATCAATGGAAAAGCTTTTTATCAACAAGTAACAAATTCCCAGAGGTGAGCGTGGTACATTTTAACGCTGTACACTCTGACCAATACCAAAAAATCGGCCGTAGTGATAAAAACTCCCATGGTAGGACCATAATAAATGGCAGTGGAGTTTAAAGAAGCAGACTACGAGCAGATACTGAGCATTCATCTGTCAGCCGCAGACTTCCACGCTCTGATAAAAAAAAAACACCTTAGCAATTTGGAGCTCGGATTTTTTTCATCGTGTCAGTCAGCGGCTGGAAAATTTTGCGCGAAATTCTAAAGCTCTCATCAATATGCGTCCTAATTTCAAAAATACATTTTTCAAGGGCGTGGGGCGGGGAAGGCAGAGGTGGGAACGAAAACACATTAGCCCAGCTTGGAGTAGGGATGGCGGCGGCTAGCCAGGCCAGGGATATTAATTCAAAATTTCATGAAACAATGAGTTTCCTATTACTAAGGAAAAAAACTCGGTAAATATAAAACTCGGCCAAAAAACACTGTGGGACTCGGGCTGGGGGCTCCAGCACGGAAGGTCTTTACGATATCATATATGTTATGAACAGATAATAAGCACTGCAACTCATTTTAACTTTAATATATATTTCTTTCAACACACCGGCCGTATCCCACCGAGGCGGGGTGGCCCAAAAGGAAAAACGAAAGTTTCTCCTTGTGCATTTAGTAATATATACAGGAGAAGAGGTTACTAGCCCCTTGCTCCCGGCATTTTAGTCGCCTCTTACAACACGCATGGCTTACGGAGGAAGAATTCTGTTCCACTTCCACACTTCTCTGGCTGAAGGAGACTCGAACCTACGAACCTTAGGACAAAGTACGCAGTGCTTTACCAATCTACCCACAGTGTGGGTAGATTGGTAAAGCACTGCGTACTTTGTCCTAAAGTTCGTAGGTTCGAGTCTCCTTCAGCCAGAGATCAGTGTTTGTGTATATTTCGCATGCTCTCGCGAATTCCTTATATATATATATATATATATATATATATATATATATATATATATATATATATATATATATATGTGTGTGTGTGTGTGTGTGTGTGTGTGTGTGTGTGTGTGTGTGTGTACAGATGATATCACAATACGCAAAATAACCAGAGAACGTGAGTCGTACAGTAGTATAAGGTAACACTAGAATATGAGGTACTTACATTACTACAAAGTTCAACAACAATCATCAGTTGTTAACATGGTTTGATAATGGCACTAGACTGGTTGATAGTGATTACATGCTGTTTTTGGGATGACTGTTACTTGTTCATATTATTCTTTTTCCTGCTTTCTGTGAACTTTGGTGGGTTCCCATACTCCACATGGGGAGGCGTGCGTGGACATGGTGTGTCTGGTTCTGGCTTCTCTCTATCTCTCTCTCTCTCTCTGGCAGGACAGGCGATGTGTTGGACACTAGGGTCATAACTTTTTACACCGTAATATTCCTGTACCTTAATCAGATAAACTTTTGCCTAAAATCAAAGAAATTATCTTTCATTTCAATATCTCTTTAGAAAATGTCGCCCCTAAATTAAAAAAAACGAGTAACGAAAACAAGTAACTTGAATGCATATTGCATGTAATATTAATAACATAAAACAGCTTACAACATCATTATCATGTTTGTACATATATTACTACTTAGTTTAGAATAAACCGAAGTTGCAGTTTGTTTTTGTTTCTGCAGCAACATACAGTTCCTGCATAACTTTATTGCACGTTCAGCACACTGATTACTTCTTGGTATATTGAGTGTGGACGGCTCCTGCTTCTAGTGATTTTTCAATGAATTCAGAGCTTTTTTGCAAGTTTTCAATAGCAATATTTCTGACAAATTCTTGAAGTCATTTTCATCATACATCTGATCAGTAAACCAATAATCTGTGCAGGTGTATGAAATAAATCTGCATATCTTCTCCAAAGTCTTCTGTCTTGTAGATATAAGAATGAAACAAAAATAGCTAGAATGGCTCTTGAATTCCACCTGGCATTGTTGATATTTGGAATTTTCTGAAAGTTAATCCAAGGAAAGAATCTAAACACTCGTGTTAGATGGTACAAAAACTTCATATCATCTCTCCATCCTGATTTATGGAGGATCTCTTCTGTTCCATTAACAAACTGTGCCTTTAGTTCCTCATAATTCTTCACCAGTTGGGATACAAATGGAAACTCGATATTTGGAGAACTGGTTTTAGCACCAAGATTTTCATCCATTACCAAACGGAGAATCCTGTCCAGAACGTGATGCTGACAACTGATAAATTGTGGTTTGCTAATCCCTTTCTCTAAGAACATTCGTTGCAGTCTGACAACACCTCCACTCTTTTTCCCTGTGTTAACGTTTGTTGTATCAGCAATGATGATCTATATTGCATTCCATAAGTTGTATTCATCAGTGAATTTTGCCATTCCTTCAGCAACAGTTTCAGTCTTGCCATCTTTCAAATGCAGTGCATCCAATTAAAACCAACACTGTCAGGTTATACCTGTAAATATACTGTCAGACAAGCGGTGCTCACTGATACACTCCTCTGTCAAATATAATGAGAAAATGATAACAATAGTAGACGTCAGTATATAGAGTTGCAAATTAGTAATTTTCTGAGTTGCTACTTATGGTTAGTAACATAAATATCTGGCGATTAATATTTTTCATTAATTTGAGTTGCCAATTAGTACTTTCCTGAGTTGTTACTTATGAGCAGTAACGCAGATATATGGTGATTCATAGTTTTTATTTAGGGGTGACCTTGTCTGAAAACTGAGAGGAATTAGGAACTTTTTCATTGTTTTTAAACAAAAGTTCATTAATTTATGATACAGGAGATGCTTTATTTGGAAAAAAGTAAAAACGTTATAACCCTACTGGACACACATCCTTACTTAAGAGAGAACTTTTATCCTCTCAACCTACCTACCCGTTGCAACTCTTGCAATACTGCATACCTTCTGACTAAGCACGACAGTGCGAAAGGACTTGAACTAGTGTTTTCCCCTCCCCTGTGGCTTGTTTTGCATATTATACACACACACACACACACACACACACACACACACACACACACACACACACACACACACACACACACACTGCCAAATGCAAAGTCATGAAGATAGGGGAAGGGCACAGAAGACCACAGACAGAGTATAGGCTAGGTGGCCAAAGACTGCAAACCTCACTCAAGGAGAAAGATCTTGGGGTGAGTATAACACCGAGCATGTCTCCGGAAGCACACATCAATCAGATAACTGCTGCAGCATATGGGCGCCTGGCAAACCTGAGAACAGCATTCCGATACCTTAATAAGGAATCATTCAAGACACTGTACACCGTGTATGTCAGGCCCATACTGGAGTATGCAGCACCTGTTTGGAACCCGCACTTGATAAAGTACGTCAAGAAACTAGAGAAAGTACAAAGGTTTGCGACAAGGTTAGTTCCAGAGCTAAGGGAAATGTCCTATGAAGAAAGATTAAGGGAAATCGGCCTGACGACACTGGAGGACAGGAGGGTCAGGGGAGACATGATAACGACATATAAAATACTGCTTGGAATAGACAAAGTGGACAAAGACAGGATGTTCCAGGGAGGGGACACAGAAACAAGAGGCCACAATTGGAAGTTGAAGACACAAATGAGTCAGAGAGATATTAGGAAGTATTTCTTCAGTCATAGAGTTGTAAGGCAGTGGAATAGCCTAGAAAATGACGTAGTGGAGGCAGGAACCATACACAGTTTTAAGACGAGGTTTGTAATAAAGTTGGTAGAATTACCGACAATATGTAAAGTAAAAGGACACAAGTGCAACTAATGTGACATTTATTGTGGCAACGTTTCGCTCTCCAGGAGCTTTATCAAGCCATTACACACAATACATGGACACAGAGGGTATATAAAGGCTCAGAGTGAGGTGAATACTAGTGAGGTACCATTTCGATGTTCACTAGTGGTAGTAGTAGTAGTAGTAGTAGTGGTATTGACAAAAGTAATACAATATGGTAGAGCAATTAATTCGTACATGAGTAAAAGGATATAAAAGCTATTACTTGGGTAACATAAAAATAGGTTGGACAAATATAAACTGGAATGAGGCAGCTTGTTTCAGTGTTCACTCTCTGTGCTTTGTGTAGTATAACAGGAGAGACTATGTGATGGCAGGGTTTACTGTTTTCAGGAGGATTCTTGCTAAGACTTCGGAGATGGTGAAGCTTCACGTAGTGGAGGCAGGAACCATACACAGTTTTAAGACGAGGTTTGATAAAGCTCATGGAGCGGGGAGAGAGAGGGCCTAGTAGCAACCGGTGAAGAGGCGGGGCCAGGAGCTAGGACTCGACCCCTGCAACCACAAATAGGTGAGTACACACACACACACACACAAACACACAAACACATACACACACACACACACACACACACACACACACACACACACACACACACACACACACACACACACACACACACACACAAACACAAACACACACACACAACACAAACACAAACACACACACACACAAACACACACAGCCAGTTCTCATAATCATAAACATCATTTCACTGTAAGAAAGAAAGTCAAATAAGTGACTGATGAAAAATGCTTAAAATAGTGAAAATGTGACTTATGATAAATCACGTAAGATGAAAAATCGTTCACCTAAACTGAAAATGAAAAAATGTCTCAATTAAATGCTAGTAGGAAAATGTCAAGTTGTACAAACTTGTACACTTCCATTACTTCATAAAATATTGAGGACCTTCTTGGGAAAAAAATATTTAATAGCAGCAAAGAACGTTATGACGTCATCATATAGTACGCAGCCTATCAGAATTTCACTTTAAATATTAAAAGTGGCCTCTACTCCGTCAAACATTGAAATTTTTATTACAAGCTGGGTTGTGCTGCCTATAGAGCACCAACAGCCTGACTGACCAGGTCTTCTGTTCGTTAGAGAATCTGACAAGTTGCTCAGATCAGTTCCTGACCAGCCAGGCTGTAGTTGGTACGTAGAGCTGAGTGTGGATAGCAGTAACATCCTTGTTGATCAGACCTTGATCCACCAGGCCTGGTCTGGGACGGGTCCGTGGAGGCATTAATCCCCGGAAACCTCCCTCCTTCAGGTATCCTTCATCTACTGCAGAACTTTACGTCATATCCTTCCTGGTTCCTCTAATTAGTTAACGAATCTCAGGTGGTAGTGTCAAATACTTCCTTAAAGTCCAAGAATATGCGCAGTTAACTGTCAACTAATAGGTCTGGCCTGATACAGGACTGTGGGGACAATGGTCCCCAGAATTACATACAGGTAAACCACAGGAAAATCAACAAATATATAATGTCTACACAAGCCAGTAGTGATGCTCTCTGAAGTTTTTCAAACATTACTCTGATACTATTTAAAATTATTCATATTTTTTTATCAATAACTGTGTCACTTTTGTACAAACATGGACGATTATTGAAAATGTTGTCCACATTGTTTTTGATGATGCAAGATTCAATTATAATTCTGTCAATGAATGATTTGGAAACTGCAATTGTTTTGGCATTAGTCCAATGAATGGGATACAGAAAATCATCCAAATTTTGAAAAATACAATAGAAAATTGGCTCATTGTAGCATTGAATTGGCGAAATTTATTTCATATATATATATATATATATATATATATATATTATATATATATATATATATATATATATATATATATATATATATATATATATATATATATATATATACATACATATAAAGATTTTCTTGTTTGTCCAACACAAGACTTTGCAATGTTTTACAAGCTGATAAACACAGGCAAGAGGTAAACTTGATAAACTGAATCAACGAATTATTAAGAAGTAAATCCAAAACGAGTAAATTACTTGCCTGGGAGACATTTTCCAGATTTTTCTTACATGGTAGTACTCGCAACATCTTCCTTACATGGTAGTACTCGCAACATCTTCCTTACATGGTAGTACTCCCATCATCCTTACATGGTCGCACTTGTCAAAGGGTTTTGCAAAATCTATGTATACTACATCTGCATTCTGTTTGTTTTCCAGTGCATCTAGGACCATATCACAGTAGTCCAGTAGTTGCGAGAGGCAGGAGCGACCTGCTCTGAAACCATGTTGCCCTGGATTGTGCAATTTTTGGGAGTCCAGGTGGTTTCCTATTCTGCTTCTTTGAACTCTTTCAAAGATTTTTATGATGTGAGACGTTAAAGCTATTGGTCTATAATTCTTAGCTACTGCTTTGCTGCCACCTTTATGGAGTGGGGCTATATCCGTTGTTTTTAGTGATTGTGGAATCTCGCCTGTGTCTAAGCTCCTTCTCCACAGCATACTTAGGGCCCGTGAGAGGGGTTTCTTGCAGTTCTTATGAACACCGAGTTCCACGAATCAGGGCCTGGGGCTGAGTGCATGGGCATGTTGTCGATGGCTTTCTGAAAGTCTAGAGAAGTTAGGGTTATGTCAGAAATTTGGCATACACTGGCAGGGTTTTGAGGCTCATTCATGAAAAAATTGTTTGGATTGTCTATCTTTAAACTAGTTAGTGGCTCGCTGAACACAGAGTCACATTGAGATTTCAGTATCTCGCTCATTTCTTTGTTGTCGTCAGTGTAGGATCCGTCTTGTCAGAGCAGGAGCCCTATACTAGAAGTGGTTTTTGACTTGTTTTTAGCATATGAAAGGAAATATTTCGAATTTTTTTCAATTTCAATAATCGCTTTTAGCTCCTCTTGTCTCTCCTGGATCCTGTATGAGTCCTTTAACTTCAGCTCAATATTTTCCACTTCCCTGGTTAGCACTTCCTTCCGTGTATCAGATAATCTGGCATTATTGAGGAGCTCAATGGTTCTTCGTCTTCTCCTGTAGAGGTAACGTCTCTCTCTCTCCAATTTACTTTTTTTCTTTTGTCTTATAGGAATATACCTGAACATACTTCAGCTACCAGGAGGTTGATCTTTTCAAGGCATTGGTTAGGGCCCATGTAATTTAAGATATCTTCCTAGCATGTTTCATTTAGGGCATAGTTTACCTGATCCCAAATGATGTTTCTTGTTGCTGAAGTTGAATTTGGTAAAGGTACCCTCATAGCTGTATGCATCTTGCCGATCAGGACTCCTGTGCATGCAAGTCTGGACTTCGATTAGTGTGTGATCAGAATCTGCTTTTGATATTATGTTCCTTACCAGGTCCTCACTATTTGTGAAAAAAAGGACCAGTGTGTTCTCCAGTCTTGTTGGCTCCACTATCTGCTGACTTAGGGTGTGTTTGTTGCAGAAATTCAGCAGCTCCTGTGTGTGTGACCTTTCATCTGAGGTACCTCCAGGGATTATTTCTGCTACGACATTATTTGCTATATTCTTCCATTTTGTGTGTCTTAGATTGAAGTCACCAAGCAGCAAGATGGTTAGGGATGGAGCTGGAAAGTTTTCCAGACAGGAGTCAATTTTAGATAGTTGTTCTGTGAACTGCTGGGAAGTTGCATCTGGTGGCTTATATACAAGTACAATAACTAAGTTTTGGTTCTCGATTTTTATTGTCAGAACTTCAACATCATTTTAGCTTGCCTTATTCGGCAAGAAGTGCATTGCTATTTAAGCTGTTGTACCTTGGAGATAAGTCACCATGTAATATTTAGGTATTGTCTGAGAATGTGATTATTACTTAATATTATAGTGTGAAGATCTCCATTAATAGCTAAAATGGAGATGCTCAGCACTATATTATCTGTCATTACATATACCATGGTACTGCTATTACTATTATTATTATCGGTGTCGATGATTTTAATTGTTGCTAGGTAGGATTTCTTATAATGCAAAGAGAACAAAACATATCAAGAAACCGTCAGGTAAATTAATGTTCACTTGTTCAAGTCGAGCTCACACAGTTTGGGTCACGTGATCCAACCTTATGAAGTTTTAACAGACGTTCAGTGAAGTAGTCTGCTCCTTGATCTAGCCCTGACTACTGATCATATATCTGTTCTCCCTTAGATTCGCTCAGTTCGAATTCCCTTGAGAATTGGAGTTAAGAGTTGACTCATAGTTCACTCTGTATTGTTCACAAGACTGATTTATTCATATTCTCGGGCACTCGAGCAATCTTTAGATACGTCTTTTAGACAATATTTTGGTATCTACCTTTTTTTATGATAAGATACTGTGGTGTTGTAACTTTCTACATTTATACAGTTAGTTTCAGGACATTGTTTGTCTTGTTGAGGCAAAATCTTTGATGTTTGTGAAGACTCAAATTGTAAAGTGTTAAGAACAGTCTTCATGGTTAGTGTGATACTTCCATGTGAATTAACTTATATATATATATATTATATATATATATATATATATATATATATATATATATATATTATATATATATATATATATATATATATATATATATATATAAGGATAACTAAAGTGTAATGAACACTTGTCATCAATAATAACCCACATGGAGACAAACTCGGAAGATTAATTGGTTTGTATATTTCGATCCCCTTCTATCGTCTTCAGCAGAGAGTGAGGGGGAGGAGGAGAGGAGAGAGAGAGCGAGATACTGATGATTATTACTGTAAGAAACAGTGTATCGGTCACTGATAAATGTAATTTTAGTATAACCGGATGGTTAAAAATGACTGATGATAATGAAAATAAGAACCCAAGTAGAATACTTTCAGCATATGCTGACCTTGAAAAGGTTTAAGAATAAGCTGAGCTCTGTAACCCACATCGCAGTAGAACAGTGAAGCTCTTCACCGAGCTCAACATTTTATGCTGTCAACAACACATCACTGTCAGCATTAATTTATTTTTCCTACCTCTTCATTTATTTCTCCTCCTGTTCCTTCATTTTTCCCTCCCTCTGCATTTGTTTCTCCTTCTCTTCTTTCATGTAGGTTTCTTTCTATCCTTCTCTCTCTTCCTTCGTATGTTTCTTTTTAAGTGTATGAGCCAGCCAGTGGGACGCCAGCAGCAACAACCTGGTTGACCAAGGAAACACTAGACAAGCCTGGCCCAGGGCCGGGCCCAGGACTGGTCCCAGGGCCGGGTTCCGCGAGTAGGAAAGCCCTCGAAACTTACTGTAGGCAAATTAAAGGTATATGTCACTCTATCCTTGTTTCTCTCTCTCTCTCTCTCTCTCTCTCTCTCTCTCTCTCTCTCTCTCTCTCTCTCTCTCTCTCTCTCTCTCTCTCTCTCTCTCTCTCTCTCTCTTCCTTCAAGAGTTGGCCCGTCACTTAATTTTTCCTAGTGTCTTTCTTTTTTCTATACTCTCGTCTCTCCAATCGTTGGGTGTGGCTTCCCTTCCCTTTGCCCTTACCCACTTCCCCTCTCTGCCTTCACCCACTTCCCCTCTCTGCCTTCACCCACTTCCCCTCTCTGCCTTCACCCACTTCCCCTCTCTGCCTTCACCCACTTCCCTTCTGCCTTCACCCCCTTCCCTCTCTGCCTTCACCCACTTCCCCTCTCTGCCTTCACCCACTTCCCCTCTCTGCCTTCACCCACTTCCCCTCTCTGCCTTCACCCACTTCCCTTCTCTGCCCTCACCCACCACGACTGGACGTGTTTTACAAAGTTAAAGTGCTGAGTTCAACTTGTCTGCTATAAAGTGCTGCTGAGTTTGAGGAATATATTAGATGAAGCCGCCTCAGGCGGTGTCTTCCTTACCCTCAGCACCATGCTACCAGCTGGCTGCTGGTAGCATGGTGCTCCCAGCACCCAGCATCGTGCTACCAGCACGCTCACAGCAGTCAGCATCGTGCTACCAGCACGCTCACAGCAGCCAGCATCGTGCTACCAGCACGCTCCCAGCAGCCAGCATCGTGCTACCAGCACGCTCACAGCAGCCAGCATCGTGCTACCAGCACGCTCACAGCAGCCAGCATCGTGCTACCAGCACGCTGACGGCACCTAGCACTACGCTGTCACAATAACAAGAGAATTATCCTCACAGTCCAATGATAATTATCCTCATATTCCAAATATATTTATCTTCACATTCTAGTTAAAGTTTGTCTTTACTCTCTCTCTCTCTCTTTCTCTCCGGTTACAGTTGTATCGTGTCCTTGACATGGACACAACCAGTGGTTGTTCCGTCATAGTCAAGGAAATCCCAGCACAAACAAGTAGCACCGTAACATTGTTCATATTTTGACGCTCATACGAAGTTTTCAAGCAATACCCACAACATTCACAGACCCATAATAAATGCTATCATAACGTAGCATGAAAGTGTAACCTGGTCTGTATCTTCAAGCACTAAGGAACCTGGTTAATCTGTGTGTAAGTGTATACATACGCTTGGAATTCCTCCTTTTACTGTAACACTGAAAGCTCCTGCTCCTGATGTGTTGATTGCAACACAAAAGGCCTAGAGCTGTCATTCAACTCCCCTCGTGGTTGCTTTGATTTTTTTTGCATCGCTTGTTCGCGATTATTGCATAATACATAAGTTTAATTGCCATGGCCTGAAAAAAATAAATATATATTATTTAAAAGGCCACACAAGTATGTGCAGAAGAAAATTCAATATATCAAAAGTGTTAGAGCTAACTGCAAATGAATTATAAAAAGTTACTGAGCTTTCCATGAGTTTTCCATATACCAGGAGCAGCAGTCATTGCCCCCACAAATAGTGTCTTGCTAGGAGCACCTCTGGGAAGCAATGCCATTGACACAATTCTCAGGAAGAAATTGGAAGAGTTAAGGAGAATGGAACAACGAATAGGTAATCTGGACACCCACGATGCCTTGTACCTTCTCACAAAGTGCTTGAGTCTGCCCAGGTTGACATATTTCCTAAGATGTGCACCTTCATATGATAACCCTATACTGCACGAATATGACAGTATTCTGAGGCAGATTTTTACGAAAGTACTTAACCTTACTCTAGAAGACGGGCAGTGGAACCGAGCTACACTTCCAGTCAGACTAGGAGGCATTGGTGTCCGCAAGTCATCACAGATTGCGTTACCTGCTTTTCTGTCCTCGTGTATTGCATCCAGAGAGCTTGTAGCAACGATTCTCCCTGAACATCTTAGGGACAAGATTGGAGTCCAGGACCAAAAATTCATTGACGGAGCAATGATCTGGGATAATCTAACGGGCTCAGAAACCAGACCTGCTCCCCCCAACAACTACAAACAATCGCACTGGGATGGTCCAATAGTGGACCATTCCAGTGCTTCAGAGTGTGTCAGGGAAGTATAGAGCCCGCCTCCTGGCAGTGAGAGCCCCTCATGCTGGGGACTTTCTGTTGGCTGTTCCCAACTCCAGCCTTGGCACACGCCTCGACCCACAGACCATCCGCATCGGTGTTGCCCTTCGACTTGCCGCCCATATTCTCGCCGAACACAGGTGTATTTGTGGCAGTGAAGCAGCAGACCGATTCGGGTACCATGGTCTTGTGTGCCGTAAATCCGAGGGAAAGATTGCAAGACATGAGGAGGTTAATAACATTATCAAGAGGAGCCTCACAACAGCTGATGCCCAGCAGTAAGGGAGCCACCCCAACTATGCAGATCTGATGGCAGCCAGAAGCGTCCAGATGGTATCACCCTTCAAGCCTGGACAGATGGGAAGCAGGTGGTGTGGGACTATACATGTGCATCTACCTTGGCTGATACCTATCTCCAATACACCAGGGAGGAAGGAGGGGCAGCTGCCAGCTGCAGGGAGTCCCAAAAGTCTAGAAAATATGGAGAACTTGCCCATCATTATATGTTTGTTCCCATAGGCTCAGAGACACTTGGCTCATGGGGAAAGAGTGCATCTAAATTCCTTAAGGAGCTGGGAAAAAGACTCATCAGGGTAACTAGGGATCCCAGGGCAGCTAGTTTTCTGTTCCAGCGGCTCAGTGCGGCTGTTCAAAGGGGTAATGCCTGCTGTATTTTGGGCACACGCCCCAGCTCTGAGGAGCTGGATGAGATTTTCGCCTTATAATCGGTGATACACAGGAAACAACATGTACCTTATATGCCACCTTTATATCAACAATGTATCTCTTAAATCTTCTGTACCATATTATATATATACAGTGGACCCCCGGTTATTGGCCGGTTCAGCTATCGGCCAACTCGGTTATCGGCCGTTAATTCGGTTGTCGGCCATTTGGGAGGCATCCATCTGCCCGCTGGGGCCGCTTGCAAGTCAGTGTGGCTTTGTCTCTGGGCGAGTGAGGAAGCTTCTGCTCATTCATCCAAACATTTTGCTATAATCCTTTGCTTTTTGTGGTTATTGATTGAGTGCAACTGCAAAATAAGCAACCATGGGCCCAAAGAAACACATTACATAGTATATAAAAGCATACAATGTTTATATGTGGTACATATTTAATAATAATCACTTGCACACTAAATGTCTTATTTTACATTATATATAATATATATATATATATATATATATATATATATATATATATATATATATATATATATATATATATATATATATATTCAAACGAGAAAATCTGTGCACTGGTTAGCAAAAAAGTCGAAGAAGGTAACACAGTGGGAGCAATCAGAATAATTACAAGTGACGACACTGTAGCCCCAAAGATTAGACCACAACCCAAGCACTAAGAGACAAGCATCCAACCAGGGACACCATAGCCATCAACAACAACCCTGAGGAAGACCCCATCACTGAACAATTAATTTTGCCAGAATCAGAAGACTATAAGGCGATTGTGTCATTTCCAGCAGGATCTGCAGGAGGTTACACTGGAATTCGACCACAGCACCTCAAAGAGATGGTAAATCCAGTACTCGGCGCATCTGCATCAATTCTTCTCACCGAGTTAACAACTTTCGTCAACAACTGTCTGGCTGGGCGAATCCCAGAAGAAACTAAACCTTTCTTTTTTGGAGCCTCACTATGTGCTTTGAAGAAGAAGGATGGGGGAATCAGACCCATTGCTGTTGGTAACACTCTTCGCCGTCTCGTTGCCAAAGCAGTAGTAAGAAACATTTGCCTAGAAGCTGCCAGTTTACTCCAGCCACACCAACTGGGCTTTGGGGTCTCCCAAGGCAGTAAAGCCACAGCTCATGCTGCGGCTTCTTGGGTAGGGAGTACAACATCCAGTTCCGCTGGATGCCCTACTCTTAAGGATCGTATGGTTCAGTGGATAAGGGCATCATGTGTTTTCGCCCACCATGAGGCAGGCCAAAGCAGCATGGGTTCGAGTCCTTAGCTAGTGCAGTGTTGTTATTGGTCAATACCACTCGTTCGAAGTCACAATAATATAAAATACTGCTCGTTGAACTAGTACACCAAACAGGGACTAGAATGAAATTAGCCTAGAGTCATCCACACCATCGTGTGTCCTTGGGTAGAGTACAACATCCAGTTCCGCTGGATGTCCTATTCTTAAGGATCGTATGGTTCAGTGGATAAGGGCATCATGTATTTTCGCCCACCATATATATATATATATATATATATATATATATATATATATATATATATATATATATATATATATATATATATTATTTTTCAAAATATTCAATAAAACAAATAGTTCGAGAGTGATTCTGATGAAGAGAGAGACACCGTGTTGAAGAACAATGACTTGTATAATATGAGAAAAAAATTGTGTGTCGCAAATAACGAAGTAGCACATACAGGCACATAACTTCCAAGAAAATTGAAGATCAAGAAAGTGTTTTGTGCATTTAAATGTATATAATTTTTTGTTCTAACCATCAACTTTTTGCCTCAGTTTCATAATAATGATATTTATATATTAAAACAAAAATGAAAAAAATAAAAAATTGTCCACGAAATAACAAAATCACACAAAATATTCAGTTATCAGTGACATCATTGTTATCTGGTGACATTCGTTACTGCCAGTAACTCAACTTTAAAAAAAATAGAAGAAGCAAAATTTAAATACTAAAATATTTCTTAAACTTTTCAGCATTTTTTAAATAAAAAACAACGATTTTTTTTTACAAATCTTGTTTAGCAAACTTAACACCAAAATCAACTTAGTTGAAGAAATGTCAGTAAAAACAGACAATTAAAACCTAGTAACTCTTCTTGTATACACACCCAGGTGATAATTCACAACAGTGAAAACACACGTTGATAAGAAACCACCAATGATTCGAAAACCTTAGAAACGCAGCACAAAACCTCATCTGCATTACATACTGCAGCTTAAGACGCCTGAGAGAGAATAATATACCAAACCTAAGAGCAGAGAAAATCCCAAGAGA
Source organism: Cherax quadricarinatus (assembly GCF_026875155.1). Classification (NCBI taxonomy): domain Eukaryota; kingdom Metazoa; phylum Arthropoda; class Malacostraca; order Decapoda; family Parastacidae; genus Cherax; species Cherax quadricarinatus. Next base: position 2,104,289 of record NC_069419.1, on the reverse strand, counting down.
ATGTTAACAAGTTCAGCCAGACACAACTAAGCTATCAAACGAACTGTACAGTTGTACAATTACACAAGACCATAGCAATATGGGTTTAAACTAGATCGCTGTATAGCCCTTGTGGCTTAGCGCTTCTTTTTGATTATAATAATAATTAAACAAGATCGCTCTTGCCTCTTGAAACCCCTGACTACGATACATTTTCTCACGAACTAGCAAACAAGTTAAATGCTGACCTAATATACACAGACCGTGCGAAATATTTAGATAAATGTGATCATGAGATAACAACAAACACAGTGGATGCGGAAGCAGTTCTTCCAGACACAGTACTAGTCTCAAACTATAAATTCCATCAGTATCATCTCTCGCAGACGATACTATGATCTAAATGAGAGTGACATCCATCCTGCTCACCTAACTATTAAATTGGTATAAATCAGGCTTTCAGTGGGCCATATTATTATTATTATTATTATTATTGTTATTATTATTATAAAAAAGAAGCGCTAAACCTACCAGGGTCATAAAGGGCTGCTCACCGGCCCAAAGAAAACATATAAACTTGATTTTTTTTTTTCGAAGGACAAATTTCAGTAGGACTGCAGGTGTTGACAACCACGTACTGTACGTGCGTGTGAGCACCACGTACTGGACGTGTCTGTGAGCACGTACTGTACGTGAGCCCCAACAATTCACACAAACTTGGGAAATTTGCAGATCAAAGGACCCACTCTAAAAAACGTGAACGCCATAATATTTAACTTTCATTTCACCAGGCATTCCATTAAATATTAAAAAAAATATACAGACGTGGCATAACCCAAACATTTGCCAGGTCAGTCACAAACAGCGAGTGCCCTGGGGAACCCAGGTCACTCACAAACAGCGAGTGCCCTGGGGAACCCAGGTCAACTGCCTCTCTCTCCCTCCCTCTCTTCTCTCTAGTTCTAATTACTGATCCAAACGCAAGACCCCTTCAGACCATTCACCGCTCGCGCTGATCCAATTAAGACGAGGGAAAAAACAAGAGAAATAGACGATGGTTAGGCTCTAGGAATCTAGGTCCTAGACGCTAAGTGAAATCCACGGGAGACATTGCAAGTGGGTGCAATACGATTGTTTTTTTCAGTGACTGCAAAGTTTCATTACCTGGGATATATGGTAGCGGGTCGTTAGCCGTTTTTTTGCAGTCAAGTTACAGTGGGACTATACATTCTCCTGTTGTACTAACTTAACTTACGGTACAGCCATGTTACAGCTGTGGGACTAGACATCCTCCTGCCGAAGTGACTCCGGTATTATAAAAGTCAAGAAATTCTCAAAACGCTCCTCCTACAACGTCCGTAATGAAGTAAAATGCCTCCTTCTTATTGAGAATTTAAGAGATGTATGAAAGCAAAGAGAATAAGCAGTTTACTCGAAGTGGATTTCTTGAGAGGCTTGCCGAGATCAGCAGCTGCTGCTTGAAAGTGGGTTCTCGTAAGACCTGTCTCAATGAGCACTTCTCTGGAAGGTACTTGTGGGAATGTTCCCCCAAGTGAGATCTATATATGGATTCCCTTTAGAGTTGACTAAAGATGAGCTATGTTTTGAAAGATGCATGATGGTAGACATACACAGAATCTGTGGTACACTTATGATTGGTTTCGAGCACTTTACCCGTCTGGAAGCCAGGCCCGAGACCAGACTTCCAGTTTTCTGAGAGAACTTTTTGGGATGCCGCAAGTGAGCTAGTCGTCTTCAGGAAACACCTGTAGAACCTTACTCACATAATTAATGCGTTGTGTTATGTTCAATGAACGTGGATTCTATGGATATATCAGGGTCGGTCAGTTTGATACAACCCTCGACAAGTGAGATCACGGCCTAACAGCATATAAAATGCGTGCAAAAAGGAATAACTGGTAAAGTGGACAGATGGATTTTTAATTTTCAGTCAAATCGGACGCAGAAAGTAACAGTGAACGAAGTAAAATCAGAGACTGCCACAGTGAAATACTCTGTTCCTTTGATAAACCTTTGAAGAGTTTCGAGAGTTTCACTGCTCTCGGAGCCCGGCCATGGGCTAGGCTCGTCTGCGCTTGCCTGGTCAACCAGGCTGTTGCTGCTGGAGGCCCTCTGCCCCACATATCCGCCACAGCCGGGTTGATCTGGCACCTGGTGAAGATACTTGTCCAGTTTCCTCTTGAAGGCTTCTACACTTATTCCAACAGTGTTTCTGATATCTTCTGGTAAGATGTTCAATAGTCTGGGACCCCGAATGTTAATACAGTGTTCCCTTATTGTCCCCACCGCACCCCTGCTCCTCACTGGGTTTATTTTACACTTCCTCTCATATCTCTCACTCTAGTATGTTGTTATGGCAGTGTGCAGATTTGAGAACAGGTCCTCGAGTACTTTCCAGGTATATATTATCACGTACCTGTCTCTCCAGTAGTACATATTCAAGACTTGAAGGCGTTCCCAGTAATTTAGGTGCTTTACTGACTCAATGTGACCCGTAAACGATCTCTGTATATGTTCCAGCTCTGATATTTCTCCTGCTTTGAATCGGGCCGTCAGCACTGAGCAATATTCTAAGTGAGGGAGCACTAGCGATTTGAAGAGTGTCATCATCGGCATTATTTCCCTTGTTTTGAAAGTTCTCAATACCCACCCCGTCATCTTCCTGGCTGTCGTGATCTTTGTCTTGTTATGGTCTTTAAAAGAAAGGTCCGCTGACATAATTAATCTTAGGTCTTTTACGTGTTCCTTACGTTCTATTTGGTGACCCTCTTGAGTTTCGTATATAGTGTTTCTTTTGAGTTCATTGTTTCCATACCTAAGGAGCTGGAACTTATCAATGAACATGTTCTCCACTGCCCACTGGAAAACCCTGCTCATGTCTTCCTGTATTTTTTCAGTGTCCTCTACCGTAGTGACTTTCATGCTTATTTTAGTGTCATTTTCAAATGATGATACAAAAGTGTGCCGGGTGTTTTCATCTGTCTGCTGTGAGGATGAGAAACAGCAGAGGTGCCAGGACAGTGCCTTGGGCACTGAGCTTTTTACCTGCTGATGTTGGATCTTGCTCTGTTTCACTACTACTTTTTGTGTTCTGTGTGTTAGGAACCGAAAATCCATCTGCCTACCTTCCCCGTAATGTCCATGGCCTTCATTTTGTGCGCTATCACTCCATGATCGAATTTGTCAAACGCCTTTGCAAAATCTGTGTAAATCACATCTGCGTTTTGATCGTCTTCCAGTGCCTCCGTAATTCTGTCATAATGGTTCAGCAGCTGTGACAGACATGATCGTCCTGCTCTAAAACCATGTTGGTTCGGGTTATGCTGGTTGTTCTGGTCCATGAAATTTGTAATCTGCCGTCTCATCACTATTTCGAAGATTTTTATGGTCTGCAATTTTTAGCTGGTGCTCTACTACCTCCCTTATGCAAAGGAGCTATCAAACCATACCACGGGTGGGGTTTGAACCCACGGTCAGAGAGTCTCAAAACTCCAGACCGTCGCGTTAGCCACTGGGCCAGCTAGCTTCAATAAGATTCATCCAACTAGATATATTTATACACCATAGGAAGGTTAGCATAGGCACCACTGTGACTACAAATGCGGGTTCAAACCCCGCCCGTGGTATGGTTTGTTTGCAACGTGTCATTATGATTTCGTGCGTCAAAAGAGCTATGTCTGCACTCATTAAGACCTCCGGTATTTCACCTAGATCTAAGCTCATTCTCCAGAGAATACTGAGGGGTCGTGCTAGTGGTACTTTGCACTTCTTTATAAATAGAGCATTCCATGAATCTGGTCCAGATGCTGAGTGAGTGGACATGTTAGCCATTTCTTTTTCGAAATTTATGGGATTTGTACTAATGTCAGTTAGTTGGTCTGTGCGGCCTTCTTCTGGAGTGAAAAATATTTCTGCATTTTCTACCTTGCTGTCATTTAGTGGGTTGCTGAACACCGACTCATACTGTTCTTTTAGGATTTCACTCATTTCCTGTTCATCGTCAGTATACGAGTCTCCTCTCAGTAGTGGTCCAATTTACAGGTAGTTCTTAGCTTGGATTTTGCGTAGGAACAGAAATATTTTGAGTTTCTTGCAATATCCTGTATGACCCTTTGCTTTAGCTCAGTGATCTCTCGTTTAAATCTGTCTTTCCTCTGTTGCGACATGTGTGTGTTTTTAAGCAGTTCAGTAGCCCATTTTATTCTTCTGTACCCTCTCCTACGCTCTCTTTCTACATCTGATCTTCTTCTGGGTTTCCTCAATGGTACTTGCTTCATACATACCTTGTATTAGCCCACATTATCTTTTTCATATTATCTTTTGCAAACAGTACAAAAATCTGTACGAGAGTGGCAGTGGCTCCACTACTCGTATAAATTCCATCAGACACTTGAATTAGTGGGAACGGTTGAAGTTCCTTGAGCCGTGCTCCATGGAACGTAGGCGAAAAAAAAGGACGCATCATAATATACACATGGAATACTCTGGAGGGACTGAACCCAAATCTACACACCGGAACCACTACCATTGCAGAGCGCAATAGAATATATGCAATGAAAAGCAGAAGTGCAATGAGTACACAGTGAAATAAATCACTAAGTGTTGAGGGACGAAGACTTCTCATCACCCTCCCTTTACAATTAACAAAATATTTGCCCAACCCAATTTTCAATGCTACCCAAGAAATAAGTTTTCATAATTTTATTTACTTACGTGCAAGTCCCACTCAACATAGATAGACATGTTTATGTGTAACAGTGAAAACAAATAAAGCAGAGTCAACACTTATACACGAAGTGTATAAGTGGAAGATAGGTATAAATAAAGGGGATATTAATAAGGTCTTGAGGATGTCTCTCCAAGAGAGAACGCGCAGTAATGGATTTAAATTAGGTAAGTTTAGATTTAGAAAGGACATAGGAAAGTATTGGTTTGGAAATAGGGTAGTTGATGAGTGGAACAGTCTACCTAGTTGGGTTATTGAGGCTGGGACTTTGGGTAGTTTCAAATCTAGGTTGGATAAGTACATGAGTGGGAGGGGTTGGATTTGAGTGGGACTTTCACATCAGAGCTTATTTCTTGGGTGGCATTGAAAATTGGGTTGGGCAAATGTTTTGTTAGTGGGATGAATTGTAAAGGACCTGCCTAGTATGGGCCAGCAGGCCTCCTGCAGTGTTCCTCCTTTTCTTATGTTCTTATGTTCTTAAATGTCACCAGCTTAGTTGATCAGTCCATCAAACAGGTCTGGCCTAGGACCAAGCTGCGAGAGACGGTGGTCCACGGGAATGTCTTTAGGTTTTCCCTCCTTTCCTCACCCTTCCCTTCCCCTTCCCCCCCCCTCCCTCTCTCCCTCTTTCCCCCTCTCTCTCTCCCCTCTCTCTCTCTCTCTCTTCTCTCTCTCTCTCTCTCTCTCTCTCTTCTCTCTCTCTCTCTCTCTCTCTCTCTCTCTCTCTCTCTCTCTCTCTACCGGGAGAATATCTCGCATTCTCAGTATTCTACATTTTTCTCAGAATCCAGACAAAGGTGGTGGTGCAGCATCTCCTGGCAGGTAGACACACACCTCCCTCACTCATCCCACTCGCTGACACTACCACAATCAAAGACACCAAGATCTACAACCTCTACTCCCCTAAAATCGAAATCTGTCTTACCCATCTGGCAGGCCAGCGCCCTCTGGTAGACAGGTGGCCCCCGCACCATCTGGGACGGTAGGCTTATCCCCAACATCATCACCTAGGAGAGTAGACAACCAAGACACCACCTGGCAGGAGGGACGGAGTCCCTATCACCACCACCTACCTGGAGTCTACCTGAAGGGCATTCCGGGGATCAACGCCCCCGCGGCCCGGTCCACGACCAGGCCTCCCGGTGGATCAGGGCCTGATCAACGAGGCTGTTACTGCTGGCCGCACGCAATCCAACGTACGAACCACAGCCCGGCTGATCCGGCACCGTCTTTAGGTATCTGTCCAGCTCCCTCTTGAAGACAACCAGGGGTCTTCCCGTAATGCCCCTTATTGCTGGTGGGAGGCTGTTGAACAGTCTTGGGCCCCGGACACTTATTGTGTTTTCTCTTAGTGTACCAGTGACGCCCCTACTTTTCACTGGGGATATGTTGCACCGCCTGCCAAGTCTTTTGCTTTCGTATGGAGTGATTGCTGTGTGCATATTAGAGACCAGTCCTTCCAGAATCTTCCAGGTGTAGATTATGATATAACTCTCTCGCCTGCGCTCTAGTAAGTACAAGTCAAGTGCTTCCAGGCGCTCCCAGTAGTTAAGGTGTTTGATGGAACTTACACGTGCAGTAAAGGTTCTCTGTACATTCTCTAGCTTTGCAATTTACCTGCCTTGAATGGGGATGTTAATGTACAGCAGTATTCCAGCCTAGAAAGAATAAGTGATTTAAAAAGGATCATCATTACCTTAGCATCTCTTGTCTTGAATGTTCTCATTATCCATCCTATCAGTTTCCTAGTAGATGTGATAGTGGCATTGTTGTGATCCTTGAAGGTGAGGTCTTCGGTCATTACCACACCCAGGTCCTTCACATTACTTTTCCGCTCTATTGTGTGATTGTGTGACAGGAGGGACGGAACACTTAGCACCACCACCTGGCAGGAGGGACGGAATACCTAGCACCACCACGTGGCAGAAGGGACTGTACACCTACCACCACCACCTAGCAAGAAAGACGGAACACCTACCACCACCACCTTCTGGCAGGAGGGACGGAACGCCTACCACCACCACCTGGAGAGATAACACTTACCACCACCTGGCAGGAGGGACGAAATACTTACCACCACCACCTGGCAGGAGGGACGGAACACTTACCACCACTACCACCACCTGGCAGGAGGGACGGAACACCTACCACCACCACCTGGCAGGAGGACGGAACACCTTACCACCACCACCTGGCAGGAGGGACGGAACACTTACCACCACCACCACCTGGCAGGAGGGACGGAACACCTACCACACCACCACTGGCAGAGACGGACACACCTACACACCACCACCTGGCAGGAGGGACGGAACACCTACCAGCACCACCACCTGGCAGGAGGGACGGAACACTTACCACCACTACCACCACCTGGCAGGAGGGACGGAACACCTACCACCACCACCACCTGGCAGGAGGGACGGAACACCTACCACCACCACCACCTGGCAGGAGGGACGGAACACCTACCACACCACCACCTGCAGGAGGGACGGAACACTCACCACCCACCACCTGAGAGACGGAACACTCCACACACCACTGCAGAGGATCGATACATCCCCACCACACCTACCACCCCTGCGAGACGAACACCTACACCCCCACCACACCTTCCACCACCACCTCAGGCACACCTCCCCCACCACACCTTCACCACCCCTCACTCACTCCCCACTCACACCTTCACCACCCCTCACTCACTCACCCTCACTCCCCCTCACACCTCACCACCCCTACACTCACTCACTCCCCCCATCCCTCACCACACACCTCACTCACTCACTCACTCCCCACCACACCTTCACCACCCCTCACTCACCCTCCTCCCACCACACCTTCACCACCCCTCCTCACTCACCCACCCACCACCCTCACTCACCTCACTCACTCCCCCACCACACCTTCACCACCCCTCACTCACTCACTCACTCACTCCCCCACCACACCTTCACCCCCCCACCCACTCACTCACTCCCCCACCACACCTTCACCACCCCTCACTCACTCACCCCACCACACCTTCACCACCCCTCACTCACTCCCACCCACCACACTTCACCACCCCTCACTCTCACTCACTCACCCCCCACCACACCTTCACCACCCCACTCACCACCTCACTCACTCCCCACCACACCTTCACCACCCCACTCATCCCACTCACTCCCCCACCACACCTTCACCACCCCTCACTCAACTCCCCCACCACACCTTCACCACCCCTCACTCACTCCCCCACCACACCTTCACCACCCCTCACTCCACTCCTCCACTCACCTCCCCCCACCACACTCTCCCACCACCTCACCACCCCTCACTCACTCCCCCACCACACCTTCAACCACCCCTCCACTCCCACTCCCCCACCACACCTCACCACCCCTCACTCACTCCCCCTCACCACTCCCCCACCACACCTTCACCACCCCTCACTCACTCCCTCACTCACTCCCCCACCACACCTTCACCACCCTCACTCACTCCCTCACTCACTCCCCCACCACACCTTCCACCACCACTCCTCACTCACTCCCCCACCACACCTTCACCACCCCTCACTCACTCCTCACTCACTCCCCCACCACACCTTCACCACCCTCCTCACTCCCTCACATCACTCCCCCACCACACCTTCACCACCTCCTCACTCCCTCACTCACTCCCCCACCACACCTTCACCACCCCTCACTCATCCCCTCACTCCCCACCACCACACCTTCACCACCCCTCACTCACTCCCTCACTCACTCCCCACCACACCTTCACCACCCCTCACTCCCTCACTCACTCCCCCACCACACCTTCACCACCCCTCACTCCACTCCCCCAACTTCACACCTCACTCACTCCCCCACCCACACCTTCACCACCCCTCACTCCCTCACTCACTCCCCCACCACACCTTCACCACCCCTCACTCACTCCTCACTCACTCCCCACACACACCTTCACCACCCCTCACTCACTCACCCCACCACACCTTCACACCCTCACTCCCTCACACACTCCCCCACCACCTTCACCACCCTCACTCACTCCCTCACATCACTCCCCTCACACCACACCTTCACCACCCCTCACCCCACCCCCTCACACCCTCCACTCATCCCTCACTCACTCCCCCACCACACCTTCACCACCCCTCACTCACTCCCTCACTCACTCCCCCACCACACCTTCACCACCCCTCACTCACTCCCCCACCACCCTTCACCACCCCCACTCACTCCCTCACTCACTCCCCCACCTCACCTTCATCACCCCTCGCTCACTCCCCCACCACACCTTCACCACCCCTCACTCACTCCCCCTACACCTTCATCACCCCTCACTCACTCCCCTACCACACCTTCACCACCCCTCACTCACTCCCTTACTCACTCCCTCCCTCAATCCCTTTCTCACTCCTTTTCTCATTTCTCCATTCCTTCATTTACTCTCTCCCTCATTCTCTCTCTCTTACTCCCATGGTCACTCCTTTCTTTCCTCCGTCTTTATATACTTGTTCCGTTTACGAACTCATCTAAATAAGTTCACTTCTCTTTCTCTCTGTTTCTCAGGCATAAACTTTTTCCTACGCAGGACACATACCTTTGATATACCTTTGATGACTTTCAAGAGTTTTTCTGCTCCCGGCGCCTGGTCCTGCGTCAGGCTTGTCTGGCG
>NC_069419.1:2079892-2089892 GCF_026875155.1 Cherax quadricarinatus | reverse complement strand
CATCCTTAGTAATCCCCCCTCTCCTACGTCGTCAGGGGGAACATCCTTAGTAATCCCCCTTTCCTACGTCGTCAGGGGGAACATCCTTAGTAATCCCCCCTCTCCTACGTTGTCAAGGAAAGAGTCCTCAGTAATCCCCCCTCTCCTACGTCGTCAGGGGGAACATTCTTAGTAAACCCCCTCTCCCTATGGATACGTCGTTAAGGGAAAAACATAAGGAATAAGGAGGGGCGGATTAGCCGAGAGAGTATAGAGGGGTGGAGAGACGAAGCATGGGGAGATAGAGGACAATGACGACAGCGAGTACAGCGATAGACAGGGAGAACAGATCGATATACAATCTGGGGATAAGGCGATAGAGGATAGAGGAAGGGGCTGTAGAAGGGATGGGGTCATAAGGAATAGGATGGAGAGAGAAGATAGAGAATAGAACGTACGATAGGAGAATGAGGAGATAAAGATTATGGTGATAAGAGCAACTGTCACCAGAAACACACACCTGTGACACACGCCTATGGCATATCTGTGACACACCTGTGACACATCCGAGACACCTGTGACCGTTTTCTAGCAGTCTGACTTGAGGCAAGACTTCATTGAGTGGTCAACCAGGCTGTTGGTGCCAGCTGCTGGCAGGCCAACACAGTTATCATGAAGAACTCAGTCAGCACGGCAGCTGGCAACTATATTATGCAGCGGGTTCTTCACCTCTCATGGCAACAAAACCATGTTGATAAATTAGACACATGTGCAACTCTTGGGTATCTTTATTGAGGAAACGTTTCGCCACACAGTGGCTTCATCAGTCCATACGTAGGAGAAACTTGAAGAACAGGAGGAGAATGAGTTGCACATGTGTCTAATTTATCAACATGTCGGTTCTCTGAACCATTCATCTACAAATCTGTCAGACACTGCAACTTCTTGGGATCTTAATACTTAGGAATTCTTCGCTTGCCTAATTCTTGGGCACGACCTACTTCCACATTGAACAAATGTGACACCACCTATGACTGCTGCACCTCTCCTGCCATACGGTTTATAAGCTGCTTCTCCGCTCATATGCTGTATTCTATTCAAGATTGATGGACTGAACACATCGACTCAAGGTTGAGGGACTGATTACCTCATTCTCATCCTGTTCTTCAAGTTTCTCCTACGTATGGACTGATGAAGTCACTGTGTGGCGAAACGTTTCCTCAATAAAGATACCCAAGAGTTGCACATGTGTCTAATTTATCAACATGTCGGTTCTCTGAACCATTCATCTACACAACAAAACCACCAGCAAGTGCACACAAAAACGAGTTCTTAGAAGAATCCTCACACCCACACACACACTCACACCACACAACACACACACACACCACACACACACACACACACACACACACACACACACACACACACAACACACACACACACACACACACACACACACACACACACACAAAGGTGGTCTTCACGTGTGACGTGTCACCATCGACCTCACAAACAGAATACACAAATTATCATGGAATACCTGGCCAGCAAAGAGGTAAGCGTAGCTGCATGTGTGAAGCATAAACAGTATTGAACTGTGAGGACCATAGTGTCAGGAGTTGGTAATGTGAGTACGTTCCCATGCACCTGAGAACGCCCACGGAACACACTACTGCTGCCAGAAGTAGGTAATGTACGTTCCCATGCACCTGAGAACGCCCACGGAACACACTACTGCTGCCAGAAGTAGGTAATGTGAGTACGTTCCCATGCACCAGAGAACGCCCACGGAACACACTACTGCTGCCAGAAGTAGGTAATGTGAGTACGTTCCCATGCACCAGAGAACGCCCACGGAACCACAACTGCTCAAGAAGTAGGTAAGTCAGTTACGTTCCCTATGCACAGGAAGCCACAGGAACACTACATGCGCCAGAAGGTAGGTAATGTACGTTCCCATGCACCTGAACACGCCCACGAACACACTACTTGTGCAGGAGAAGAGGTAATGTACTATACCCATGGCACCTGAGATAAGCCCACGAACACACTCAGACTCCTCGTCCAAGTTAGGTAATGTAGTAGTTCCCATCACCGAGAACGCCCACGGAACACAAATCAGAGTCTAAGCATCCGCCTAATCAACAGTATTACAAGCTTCCTCATGACCCAGGCTAGACTGATCACACCACTCACACACACACACACACACATCATTGTTGGAGGAGAGGGAGGGAGGAGCATGATGATACAGCTGGTGGAGTTATCTAGACAACAACACCCAAGACTCAAGACTCACAACGCTCCTATTGTTCCCACTGGTAATGTTTCCTCTTCACACTGCGTCAGTGGATCGTAACACTCGTTCATCAGTCCTCACACTCAGCCCTCAACTTTCACACCAGCCTCAACCTTCACACCAGCCCTCAACTTTCACACCCAGCCTCACTTCACACCCAGCCCTCAACCTTCACACCCAGCCCTCAACTTTCACACCCAGCCCTCAACCTTCACACCCAGCCCTCAACCTTCACACCCAGCCCTCAACCTTCACACCCAACCCTCAACCTTCACACCTAGCCCTCAACCTTCACACCTAGCCCTCAACCTTCACACCCAGCCCTCAACCTTCACACCTAGCCCTCAACCTTCACACCTAGCCCTCAGCCTTCACACCTAGCCCTCAACCTTCACACCTAGCCCTCAACCTTCACACCAGCCCTCAACCTTCACACCCAGCCGTCAACCTTCACACCTAGCCCTCAACCTTCACACCTAGCCCTCAACCTTCACACCTAGCCCTCAACCTTCACACCTAGCCCTCAACCTTCACACCTAGCCCTCAGCCTTCACACCTAGCCCTCAACCTTCACACCTAGCCCTCAACCTTCACACACAGCCCTCAACTTTCACACCCAGCCCTCAACCTTCACACCCAGCCCTCAACCTTCACACACAGCCCTCAACTTTCACACCCAGCCCTCAACCTATACACCTAGCCCTCAACCTTCACACACAGCCCTCAACCTTCACACCCAGCCGTCAACCTTCACACCCAGCCCTCAACTTTCACACCCAGCCCTCAACCTTCACACCCAACCCTCACTTTCACAGCCAGCAATCAATCTTCACACCCAGCCCTCAACTTTCACACCCAGCCCTCAACCTTCCCACCCAGCCCTCAACTTTCCACCCAGCCCTCAACCTTCACACCCAGCCCTCAACCTTCACACCCAGCTCTCAACCTTCACACCCAGCCCTCAACCTTCACACCCAGCCTCAACCTTCACACCCAGCCCTCAACCTTCACACCCAGCCCTCAACCTTCACACCCAGCTCTCAACCTTCACACCAGCCCTCAACCTTCACACCCAGCCCTCAACCTTCACACCCAGCCCTCAACCTTCACACCTAGTCCTCAACTTCACACCCAGCCCTCAACCTTCACACCCAGCCCTCAACCTTCACACCCAGCTCTCAACCTTCACACCCAGCCCTCAACCTTCACACCCAGCCCTCAACCTTCACACCCAGCCCTCAACCTTCACACCTAGTCCTCAACCTTCACACCCAGCCCTCAACCTTCACACCTAGCCCTCAACCTTCACACCAGCCCTCAACCTTCACACTAGCCTCAACCTTCACACCCAGCCCTCAACCTTCACACCTAGCCCTCAACCTTCACACCCAGCCCTCAACCTTCACACCCAGCCCTCAACCTTCACACCTAGCCCTCAACCTTCACACCCAGCCCTCAACCTTCGCACCTAGCCCTCAACCCAAATTCTATACCTTCATAACATAAGGACATAAGAAGGAACACTGCAGTAGGTCTACTGGCCCATGCTAGGCGGGTCAAATCCTTCCAACTTATAATTAAAGTTACTTAAAGTTCTTTCTTTAATGAAGCTAAGGTGAGTTTGTTCCACTCAACTACAACTTTTCTGCCGAACCAGTACTTCCCAATATCCTTTCTAAATGTAAATTTCTCCAACTTGAATCCACTTCTGAGAGTCCTGTCGTTCTTAAATACTAGTATTTTTAACACGCTATGTATATCCCTTTTATTTATTACCGTTTTCTACTTGTATACTTCAGTCATATCTTCTTCATTTCTAAGCCTTTCCAAAGAATGCGCATTAACTATTTTAATCCTATACATGTAATCAACTTTGCCATCATTCACACCCAGCACTTAAACTTCACAACCTGTGCACCACCAACAGCAACAGCCTGGTCTGTAGCGGCAATCACAAGGCAAGCCTGCTAGCTGGTGCTATAACTGACCTTCCAGCCTCAGTCAGCGCTTTGCTGGTGCTATAACTGACCTTCCAGCCTCAGTCAGCGCTTTGCTGGTGCTATAACTGACCTTCCAGCCTCAGTCAGCGCTTTGCTGGTGCTATAACTGACCTTCCAGCCTCAGTCAGCGCTTTGCTGGTGCTATAACTGACCTTCCAGCCTCAGTCAGCACTTTGCTGGTGCTATAACTGACCTTCCAGCCTCAGTCAGCGCTTTGCTGGTGCTATAACTGACCTTCCAGCCTCAGTCAGCACTTTGCTGGTGCTATAACTGACCTTCCAGCCTCAGTCAGCGCTTTGCTGGTGCTATAACTGACCTTCCAGCCTCAGTAAGCGCTTTACTGGTGCTATAACTGACCTTCCAGCCTCAGTCAGCACTTTGCTGGTGCTATAACTGACCTTCCAGCCTCAGTCAGCGCTTTGCTGGTGCTATAACTGATCTTCCAGCCTCAGCCAGTGCTTTGCTGGTGCTATAACTGACCTTCCAGCCTCAGTCAGCGCTTTGCTGGTGCTATAACTGACCTTCCAGCCTCAGTCAGTGCTTTGCTGGTGCTATAACTGACCTTCCAGCCTCAGTCAGCGCTTTGCTGGTGCTATAACTGACCTTCCAGCCTCAGTCAGCGCTTTGCTGGTGCTATAACTGACCTTCCAGCCTCAGTCAGCACTTTGCTGGTGCTATAACTGACCTTCCAGCCTCAGTCAGCGCTTTGCTGGTGCTATAACTGATCTTCCAGCCTCAGTCAGCGCTTTGCTGGTGCTATAACTGACCTTCCAGCCTTAGTGTTAGTATTATCATCTGACCTTTGTCTCATCAGTGCTATCATCTGACCTTACCTCAGCCGGAGGATGAACAAGCTACAATCTATATCATATATCTGTAGGCTCTTTGAACATATAAGACTATAACAATAACAACAATAACAACAAAAATAACAATAATAATAACAATAATAATAATAATAATAATAATAATAATAATAATAATAATAATAATAATAATAATAATAATAATATAAAACAAGTGAAAATACTGTGGCTCTGGAGTAGTGTCTCTGCATGAGGCTTCAGAAATATTTTTTTCGTTTATAGGATAAATTTGTCTTACATAGTTGCCAAAGTGGTGCTTCCGGTACACACTTCTTACTCTGCTCCTGTAGTCATAATTATAATACCCGAAATACAATATTTGTATCAATGATTTAGAAAACTAACAAATTGATAAATGAGTGACTTGGGCTCGAGTGTCTCAGCTACCAAAATACAATATACATTGTACATAAAGGAAGGGGAGGGGAGGTTCAGGAGGAAGTAACGTCTGGCAGCGGAGTACACCAGTGTTGTATAATTTGTTGGGAATCATACGAGCGATATGTAGGGTGGAATGTGTGGCTGCTAGCAGACACTCCCTGGTTCACTACTACACTACCTGGAAGGTATTCCGGGGATCAACGCCCCCGCTGCCCGGTCCACGACCAGGCCTCCTGTTGGATCAGGGCCTGATCAACGAGGCTGTTACTGCTGGCTGCATGTAGTCCAACGTACGAACCACAGCCTGGTAGATCTGGCACTGACTTTAGGTATCTGTCCAGCTCCCTCTCGAATACAATCAGGGGTCTATTGGAAATTCCCCTTATGGGTGGTGGGAGGTTGTTGAACAGTCTTGGGCCCTGGACACTTATTGTGTTTTCTCTTAATGTACCAGTGGCGCCCCTACTTTTCACTGGGGGTATTTTACATCGGCTTTTGCTTTTGCTTCCGAAGGGAATGATTTCTGTGTGCAGGTTAGGGACCAGTCCCTCCAGAATCTTCCAGGTGTAGATTATGATATATCTCTCTCCCCTGCGCTCCAGTGAGTACAAGTCAAGTGCTTCCAGGCGTTCCCAGTAGTTAAGGTGTTTGATGGAACTTATACGTGCAGTAAAGGTTCTCTGTACATTCTCTAGATCTGCCTTGAATGGGGGTGTTAATTAACAGCAGTATTCCAGCCTAGAGAGAATAAGTGATTTAAAAAGGATCATCATTGGCTTGACATCTCTTGTCTTGAATGTTCTCATTATCCATCCTATCAGTTTCCTCGCAGATGTGATAGTGGTATTGTTGTGGTCCTTGTAGGTGAGATCCTCAGACATTACCACTCCCAGGTCTCTCACATTACTTTTCCTCTCTATTGTGTGATTGGAGTTTGTAGTATACTCAGTTCTAGTTATTATTTCCTCCAGTTTTCCATAACGGAGTAGTTGAAATTTGTCTTCATTGAACATCATATTGTTCTCTGTTGCCCATTGGAAAACTTGGTTTATATCTTCTTGGAGCTTTACCGTGTCCTCAATGGATGACACTCTCATGCAGATCCTAGTATTGTCTGCACAAGATGACACGACACTATGGTTTACATCTCTGTCTATGTCTGATATGAGGATGAGGAACAAGATGGGGGCGAGTACTGTGCCTTTTGGAACAGAGCTCTTCACTATGGCAGCTTCCGATTTAACTCTGTTTACCACTATTTTTATTCGATTGGTTAGAAAGTTTAAGATCCATCTGCCCACTTTGCCAGTTATTATCCCTTTAGCACGCATTTTGTGTGCTATTACACCATGATCGCACTTGTCAAAGGCTTTTGCGAAATCTGTGCATACTACATCTGCATTCTGTTTATTTTCCAGTGCATCTAAGACCATATCACAGTAGTCCAGTAGTTGCGAGAGGCAGGAACTACCTGCTCTGAAACCATGTTGCCCTGGATTGTGCAATTTTTGGGAGTCCAAGTGGTTTGCAATCGTGCTTCTTAGAATTCTTTCAAAGATTTTTATGATGTGGGATGTGAAAGCTTTGCTGCCACCTTTATGGAGCGGGGCTATATCCGTTGCTTTCAGTGACTGTGGAATCTCACCTGTGTCTATGCTCCTTCTCCATAGCATACTTAGGGCCCGTGAGAGGGGTTTCTCGCAGTTCTTAATAAACACAGTTTCAAGGGTCATGGCCTGGGGCTGAGTGCATGGGCATGTTGTCGATGGCTTTCTGAAAGTCTAGTGGAGTTAGGGTTATGTCAGAAATTTGGCATACACTGGCAGGGTTTTGAGGCTCATTCATGAAAAAATTGTTTGGATTGTCTATCTTTAGACTGGTTAGTGGCTCGCTGAACACAGAGTCATATTGAGATTTCATTAACTCACTCATTTCTTCGTTGTCATCTGTGTAGCATCCGTCTCGTCTGAGCAGGAGCCCTATACTGGAAGTGCCTCTTCTTTCTGCTGGGTTACTCTCCCACTTTAAGGGAAGTTTTGTCAGACGTGTTAATTTTTAAGTGGCTACTTAAGTGGGGGTGACTAAGTGGAATGGCTAATTTATCTATTAATTAATTCTACCGAGGGTGATGGTTGTCACATTACTCTCACTCCCCCCCCCCACCTTCGAATGACATCACACCTCCCACTCGAAATCCACCTTTCACCTCCCACTCGATGTATCAAGGCGTAAGAATATGAGGGTTAGCTAGAGACACTGAAAGATCACTGAAGATGACGTGTATGAGGTCACACCCTGGTACTGTCACCATGCAGACATCACATTAGTACGACACTGCTGGCAGACATCACATTAGTACGACACTGCTGGCAGACATCACATTAGTACGACACTGCTGGCAGACATCACATTAGTACGATACTGCTGACAGACATTACATTAGTACGACACTGCTGGCAGACATCACATTAGTACGACACTGCTGGCAGACATCACATTAGTACGACACTGCTGGCAGACATCACATTAGTACGACACTGCTGGCAGACATCACATTAGTACGACACTGCTGGCAGACATCACATTAGTACGACACTGCTGGCAGACATTACATTAGTACGACACTGCTGGCAGACATCACATTAGTACGACACTGCTGGCAGACATCACATTAGTACAACACTGCTGGCAGACATCACATTAGTACAACACTGCTGGCAGACATCACATTAGTACAATACTGCTGGCAGACATCACATTAGGACGACACTGCTGGTAAACATCACATTAGTACGACACTGCTGGCAGACATTACAGTAGGACACTGCTGGCAGACATCACAGTACGACACTGCTGGCAGACATCACATTAATGCGACACTGCTGGCAGACATCACATTAGTGCGACACTGCTGGCAGACATCACATTAGTACAACACTGCTGGCAGACATCACATTAGTATGACACTGCTGGCAGACATGACAGTACGACACTGCTGGCAGACATCACAGTACGACACTGCTGGCAGACATCACATTAGTACGACACTGCTGGCAGACATCACATTAGTACGACACTGCTGGCAGACATCACAGTACGACACTGTTGGCAGACATCACATTAGTACGACACTGCTGGCAGACATCACATTAGTACGACACTGCTTTCAGACATCACAGTACGACACTGCTGGCAGACATCACATTAGTACAACACTGCTGGCAGACATCACATTAGTACGACACTGCTGGCAGACATCACATTAGTACGACACTGCTGGCAGACATCACATTAGTACACATTGCTGAAGACATCACATTAGTACAACACTGCTGGCAGACATCACATTAGTACAACACTGCTGGCAGACATCACATTAGTACAACACTGCTGGCAGACATCACATTAGTACAACACTGCCGGCAGACATCACATTAGTACGACACTGCTGGCAGACATCACATTAGTACGACACTGCTGGCAGACAATCACAGTACACACAATGCTGGCAGACATCACATTAGTACAACACTGCTGGCAGACATCACATTAGTACAACACTGCCGGCAGACATCACATTAGTACGACACTGCTGGCAGACATCACATTAGTACGACACTGCTGGCAGACATCACATTAGTACAACATTGCTGGCAGACATCACATTAGTACGACACTGCTGGCAGACATCACATTAGTACGACACTGCTGGCAGACATCACATTAGTACAACACTGCTGGCAGACATCACATTAGTACGACACTGCTGGCAGACATCACATTAGTACGACACTGCTGGCAGACATCACATTAGTACGACACTGCTGGCAGACATCACATTAGTACAACATGCTGGCAGACATCACATAGTACAACACTGCTGGCAGACATCACATTAGTACGACACTGCTGGCAGACATCACATTAGTACAACACTGCTGGCAGACATCACATTAGTACGACACTGCTGGCAGACATCACATTAGTACGACACTGCTGGCAGACATCACATTAGTACGACACTGCTGGCAGACATCACATTAGTACGACACTGCTGGCAGACATCACATTAGTACAAAACTGCTGGCAGACATCACATTAGTACGACACTGCTGGCAGACATCACATTAGTACGACATGCTGGCAGACATCACATTAGTACGACACTGCTGGCAGACATCACATTAGTACGACACTGCTGGCAGACATCACATTAGTACGACACTGCTGGCAGACATCACATTAGTACGACACTGCTGGCAGACATCACAGTACGACACTGCTGGCAGACATCACATTAGTACGACACTGCTGGCAGACATCACATTAGTACGACACTGCTGGCAGACATCACATTAGTACGACACTGCTGGCAGACATCACATTAGTACGACACTGCTGGCAGACATCACATTAGTACGACACTGCTGGCAGACATCACATTAGTACGACACTGCTGGCAGACATCACAT
>NC_069419.1:2007392-2074892 GCF_026875155.1 Cherax quadricarinatus | reverse complement strand
GAGGTGCGGCAGTGGGAGGGGGCTAGGAGGTGCGGCAGTGAGTGGGGCTAGGAGGTGCGGCAGTGGGAGGGGGCTAGGAGGTGCGGCAGTGGGAGGGGGCTAGGAGGTGCGGCTAGTGGGAGGGGGCTAGGAGGTGCGGCAGTGGGAGAGGGGCTAGGAGGTGCGGAGTGGGAGGGGGCTAGGAGGTGCGGGCAGTGGGAGGGGGCTAGGAGGTGCGGCAGTGGAGGGGGCTAGGAGGTGCGGCAGTGGGAGGGGGCTAGGAGGTGCGGCAGTGGGAGGGGGCTAGGAGGTGCGGCATGAGTGGGGGCTAGGAGGGTGCGGCAGTGGGAGGGGGCTAGGAGGTGCGGCAGTGGGAGGGGGCTAGGAGGTGCGGCAGTGGGAGGGGGCTAGGAGGTGCGGCAGTGGGAGGGGGCTAGGGGGTGCGGCAGTGGGAGGGGGCTAGGAGGTGCGGCAGTGGGAGGGGGCTAGGGGGGTGAGGGGCAGGCATCTCCTGCTATTACACTACAATAATTTCCTTTAAAGCTCTGGAATTATTTAGGCAATTTGTTCACTAGGTGAGGTGAGAGGGGGGTCGGGTGGTGTAGGACCATATTAGGTGGGGTGGAGCAAGCAGAGCTGGGCAGGTAGGGGGGCAGGCTGGGCAGGCAGGGAGGGGCTGGCTGGGCAGGTAGGGAGGGGCAGGCTGGGCAGGTAGGGCAGGTAGGGCGGGCCAGGGAGTTGCAAGGCGGGGCAAAGCCGTGTACCCTATCAATGCTGGTAATCCCAAGAAAATTGTTCCTATCGTGTTTACCCACAACACTACCACCCTCCATCCCTTTCCCCTCCCTTCATCCCTTCCCCCCTCCCTTCATCCCTTCCCCCCTCCTTCCATCCCTTCCCTTCCTTGAGGTATAGAGCAAGAAGTATTGTCTTGCTCTATGCCTCAAGCTTCAGTTTTAGAAGTACAATTTCAATTGTTTTAACACGTAACATTGTGAAAAACTGCCAAATAGAGAAAAGTAGTGCAACATGTAAGCACTTTACCAGGGGAATCTTTATATGTGGAATAAGATGTTAACATCTACACTGCAGAAAGTGCTCCAGTATGTTACCAAAGAGACGGTGCTCTCTTAGTAAAGATTACAGGTTGATATATAAACCTTGGTAATAAATACCGACAAGGTGTGATAAATAGTTTTGAAAAACGCCAAGTTGAAGAGGGAAGAATGATGGAAACTGAAGACGTGTAAAGGCTTAAGAACATGGGAAAGAAGAAACACTGCAACAGGCCTACTGACCCATGCAGAGAAGGTTCATGTTCCCCCCCCCCGGATAAGCCCAATGACCCACCCCCCCGGATTAGCCCAATGACCCACCCAGTCTGGTCACCTCCACTCAAGGAAGGAGCACGGCACCTGACCCAGCAGCACAAGCTAGTCAGGTCCAACTCACACCCACCCACACCCACTCATGTATTTATCTAACCTATTTTTAAAACTACACAACGTTTTAGCCTGAATAACTGTACTCGGGAGTTTGTTCCACTCATCCACGACTCTATTACCAAACCAATGCTTTCTTATATCCTTCCTGAATCTGAATTTTTCCAACTTGAAACCATTGCTGCGAGTCCTGTCTTGGCTGGAAATTTTCAGCACGCTATTTATATCCCCTTTATTTATTCCTGTTTTCCATTTATACACCTCGATCATATCCCCTCTAATTCTACGCCTTTCGAGAGAGTGCAGATTCAGGGCCCTCAGTCTATCCTCATAGGGAAGATTTCTGATACATGGGATCATCTTTGTCATCCTCCTCTGTACGTTTTCCAGAGCATTTATATCCATTCTGTAATACGGTGACCAGAACTGAGCAGCATAGTCTAAATGAGGCTTGTGTTATATAAGTACATTCTTCTTCAAGAAAACAAGGGCTAGAGATGCGACGAGCTCTCAAGAAGCCAGTGAGGACTCCTCTTTTAGTGCGGGTGTCTTGGTGTGAATAGAAGTGTATAAGATCGTCCTTGTTGGTAGGTTTTCTATGCACTTTGAAAAGAAGTTTGTCATTGTCAGGAGATCTGCACAGGAGGACGTAGAGGAAAGGAAGTTTGCCATCTTTTTCGAGTTTAACTGTAAACTTTATTGATGGTTCGGCTGCACTGATCTTGTTGAGAAGGGCCTGGATATTGAGACATCTCGGATAGAAAAGCAATATATCATCAACGTATCTCAGCCAGGTAACGGTGTTGGGAATGAGGGTGCTGAATTTCTTTGTCTCCAGGTTTTCCATGAAGAGGTTGGCAAGCACAGCACTGAGCGGGCTGCCCACTGCCATCCCAAAGCACTGTTTGTAACAGTTGTCCTGATACTTGAAGAAGTTAAAATTAACACAGAGGTCTACTAGACTGATGAAATCTAGAAGACGTAAAGGGAGGTCGTGGTTTTCAGTGAGCCTCGAAATGCCAGTAACAAAGACGACTTAAGGTACGCCTGTGTCCTTCACAGAGACTCCATGGGGCATTTGATGAACTGGGATGAGGCAGAACTCGTTCTCACCGAACAAGACCTTAGACGCCGACGGTGTCTAGAAGCCTCGCTAACCGTCGTCATCGACACAATAGAATGTAACACTGGAAACCACAAACTTTCTAAAACATTAGCATACATGATACTTAACCCGGCAAAGCACCACCTACCCAGGAGTCACATGATCTCATCGTCTACCCGTCCTCATCCCAGTATGTCAATCTTCAGGTCACCATGCGTCATTAACACCTCACTCACCGCCAATATATACTTTCAACCTCTGTATGTTAGAAGTGAACAAGGTCCCAGGACCGAAACGTTTTCAAATAAGTATGTCCTAGTGTTTGCTTACGTGTTTTTCTAAACCAAAGATTACAGGTATTTTTATGCAGAGATAGTAGCAGGACCCACTAGTTGCCAGGTCACTTTGAGGCAAAAGTCTACAGTAGAGTTAGTTTGCTCCAGCAGCCTTTGTCTCGGCATCCGCCTATTCATTTCCCGGGACATAAACAAGGGCCGGACACCAACAAAACTGCATATATTGTGCAGCGTGTGAAGATACGCTGACCTCACCGAGATCTTTTTGGACCACATTGTGGACAGCAGTGTACCGGGATATTTTGGAGAGTGAGATACGGGTGCAAACTTGCACTGTATATAGACAACAGTGTCAGTAAGTGAGGAGGGACAAGTAGGACTGTGTAACACACTCATTTTCCTGTATAGAACTGTTGAAATCATCACAAGATAAAGAAGTACTAGGTATGAATTAAATCACACCCTCCACCAAGCTCCAGATCAACCAGGCTGAGATGACTATATGGCTAGCTGGCCAGCAACAGCCTGGTTAAACATGCAGTCAATATTAAAGCTTGTCCCAGCCAGACTACGAAGAGTAAAAAAAAACTCGAAAACAGTTAGAGATATATAACAGGCATATACCTCGTCAGCTCTGTGACGTGTTCAGAGAAACACTGACACCATGAAAGCACCTCAGTAAGGTGAGTGAAGGATACACAGAACTGTGTTTAACTGAAGTTCCTCGCAGTCTGTGACAGACAGGCGCAACACCTGAAGATTATAACAGGAAACTGAACACCAAAGATATTCATACAAAATATATAACATATATTATTATTATTATTATTATTATTATTATTATTATTATTATTATTATTATTATTATTATTATTATTATTATTACAAGTTCCTAAATATAGCCTTTGTCCAAGAAATACTTACTAAATTTACTACTAGGAAACAGAAGAATCTGACCCTGAGATGAGCAGTTATGTCCCTACACCTCTCAACCTCACTTCGCCTATCTCCATTAGTCACTCTTCTAAACCTAACCTCACCCACCCCGTCAACCCCACTGGTCCTGTTTCCTCGCAAACCCTACCAAAGCAAACCAACCTGTCAACTTCACCTCGTCTCATCCCCCAACATTCACACATGTCAAACTGAACACCAAAATATCGTACAACCAAAATTTACAGGTAATTAAAAATACCTCAAATGTTTGAAGTCAAAGAAAACAAATTACTCATAAATTCTGGAGGATGAGCGGAGGAGAGTGGGATGCTGGGAAGCTCTCCTGGGTGAGCTTGCCCGGACAGCTCCACAAGTTGAAGCTTTGACACAACGCCTGGTCAGAATAATGTTTTGAAGTTCAAAGGTCAAACAAAGGCAAGAATACCATGCCAGCAATTAATTAATCCAGGACGTTGTGACAGCCAGTGAAACACAGCTTGATGCGTCCGTGGAGTTTATAGTGCACACACACATACATACATACACACACACATATACATACACACACACACACACACACGCTCAGGGAGAGTGACCTAGTAGCGATCAGTGAAGAGGCGGGGCCAGGAGCTCGGACTCGACCCCCGCAACCTCAACTAGGTGAGTACAACTAGGTGAGTACACACACACACACACACACACACACACACACACATACATACACACACACACACACACACACACACACACACACACACACACACACACACACACACACACACACACACACACACACACACACACACACACACACACCAGCGGGGTCCCGCAGGGGTCAGTCCTAGGACCAGTGCTGTTTCTGGTATTTGTGAACGACATGACGGAAGGAATAGACTCTGAGGTGTCCCTGTTTGCAGATGACGTGAAGTTGATGAGAATAATTCACTCGATCGAAGACCAGGCAGAACTACAAAGGGATCTGGACAGGCTGCAGACCTGGTCCAGCAATTGGCTCCAGGAGTTCAATCCCACCAAGTGCAAAGTCATGAAGATTGGGGAAGGGCAAAGAAGGCCGCAGACGGAGTACAGTCTAGGGGGCCAGAGACTACAAACCTCACTCAAGGAAAAAGATCTTGGGGTGAGTATAACACCAGGCACATCTCCTGAAACGCACATCAACCAAATAACTGCTGCAGCACATGGGCGCCTAGCAAACCTCAGAACAGCATTCCGACATCTTAATAAGGAATCACTCAGGACCCTGTACACCGTGTATGTTAGGCCCATATTGGAGTATGCGGCACCAGTTTGGAACCCACACCTAGCCAAGCACATAAAGAAACTAGAGAAAGTGCAAAGGTTTGCAACAAGACTAGTCCCAGAGCTAAGAGGTATGTCCTACGAGGAGAGGCTAAGGGAAATCAACCTGACAACACTGGAGGACAGGAGAGATAGGGGGGACATGATAACGACATACAAAATACTGAGAGGAATTGACAAGGTGGACAAAGACAGGATGTTCCAGAGATTGGACACAGTAACAAGGGGACACAGTTGGAAGTTAAAGACAGATGAATCACAGGGATGTTAGGAATTTATTTTTCAGCCACAGAGTAGTCAGTAAGTGGAATAGTTTGGGAAGCGATGTAGTGGAGGCGGGGATCCATACATAGCTTTAAGCAGAGGTATGATAAGCTCACGGCCCTCAGGGAGAGTGCCCTTTAGTAGCGATCAGTGAAGAGGCGGGACCAGGAGCTCGGACTCGCCCCCAAAAACCTCAACTACGTGAGTAAAAACTAGGTGAGTACACACACCATACACACACACACACATACACACACACACACAACACACACACACACACACACACACACACACACACCTACACACACACACACACACACACACACACACACACACACCCCACACACACACACACACACACACACACACACCACACACACATACACACACATACACACACCCTACACACACACGCCACACACACACACACAAAACACACTACAACACACACACACACAAAACACGCACACACACACACACGCGCGCGCGCCTGAGAGGGGCCGCAGGGAAAATCGCAGCGAAACTTTTAAAACTGTTTTCCAGTCTCCGTAAGACGTAAAATCAAGAAGCTTGGAGGAGTGGTGTAACCCGAGTCACGTCTTGGCCCGTAACAGCTGCAGTTAAGGGACGGTGAGGGGAGTCAAGGGAGGGTGAGGGGAATCAAGGGAGGGTGAGGGGAGTCGAGGGAGGGTGAGGGGAGTCAAGGGAGGGTGAGGGGAATCAAAGGAGGGTGAGGGGAGTCGAGGGAGGGTGAGGAAAATCAAGGGAGGGTGAGGGGAGTCAAGGGAGGGTGAGGGAAGTCGAGGGAGGGTGAGGGGAATCAAGGGAGGGTGGAGGGGAGTCGAGGGAGGGTGAGGGGAGTCAAGGGAGGTTGAGGGGAGTGGGAAGGAGGGGGGAGGGGAATCAATGGAGGGTGAGGGGAGTCAAGGGAGGGTGAGGGAAGTCGAGGGAGGGTGAGGGGAATTAAAGAGAGGGTGAGTTGAGTCGAGGGAGGGTGGGGGGAAAGTCAAGGGAGGGTAAAGGGGAGTCAAGGGAGGGTGGACGGGAGTCAAGGTAAAGAGTGAGGGAGTCGAGGAGGGTGGGGGGGAATCAAGGGAGGGTGAGGGGAGTCGAGGGAGGGTGAGTAAAATCAAGGGAGGGTGAGGGGAGTCAAGGGAGGGTGAGGGAAGTCGGGGGAGGGTGAGGGGAGTCAAGGGAGGGTGAGGGAAGTGAGGGGGGGGGTGAGGGGAGTCAAGGGAGGGTGGGGGGAGTCGAGGGAGGGTGAGGAGAATCAAAGGAGGGTGAGGGGAGTCGAGGGAGGGTGAGGAGAATCAAGGGAGGGTGAGGGGAGTCGAGGGAGGGTGAGGGGAGTCAAGGGAGGGTGAGGGGAGTCGAGGGGGGTGAGGGGAATCAAGTGAGGGTGAGGTTAGTCAAGGGAGGGGAGGGGAGTCGAGGGAGGGTGAGGGGAATCAAGGGAGGGGTAAGGGGAATCGAGGGAGGGTGGGGGGAGTCGAGGGGAGGGTGAGGGGAATAAAGGGAGGGTGAGGGGAGTCAAGGGGGGTGAGGGGAGTCGAGGGAGGGTGAGGGGAATCAAGGGAGGGTGAGGGGAGTCGAGGGGGGTGAGGGGAATCAAGGGAGGGTGAGGGAGTCGAGGGAGGGTGAGGGGGGAGTCGAGGGGGGTGAGGGGAATCAAGGGAGGGCGAGGGAGTCGAGGGAGGGTGAGAGGAGTCAAGGGGGGGGGGGTGAGGGGAGTAAAAGGGAGGGTGAGGGGGAGTCAAGGGAGGGTTGAGGGGAGTCGAGGGAGGGTGAGGGGAATAAGGAAGGGTGAGGGGAGTGGAGGGAAGGTGGGGGGAAATCAAGGGAGGGTTTGAGGGAGTCAAGGGAGGGTGAGGGGAGCGAGGGGGGTGAGGGGAATCAAGGGAGGGTGGGGGGAGTCGAGGGAGGGTGGGGGGAATCAAGGGAGGGTGAGGGGAGTCGGGGGAAAGGGTGAGGGGAGTCGAGGGAGGGTGAGGGGAATCAAGGGAGGGCGAGGGGAGTCGAGGGAGGGTGAAGAGGAGTCAAGGGAGGGTGGGGGGAGTCAAGGGGGGGGTGAGGGGGAGTCAAGGGGGGGTGAGGGGAGTCGAGGGAGGGTGAGGGGAATCAAGGAAGGGTGAGGGGAGTGGAGGGAAGGTGAGGGGAATCAAGGGGTAATGAGGGAAAAGCAAAGGGCGATGGAAGAGAAATGGGAAAGATAAAGTGATGGGGAGAGTAAATTAAGGAACGAAGGGATAGGAGAAAAAAAGGTTGAATAAGAAGAGCAAATCGAAAATGGGAGGGAAGGGGGAAGAGGATAAAGAAAGGAGCAGTGGTTAGAGGAATAATAGAAGGAAGAGTTATGAGAAGAATGGAAAAGTGGGAGTAGAGGAGACAGAGAGAGAGAGAGAGGATACTGTGAGGGTAGAGAGAATATGGGAAAGGAGAGGCAGAGAATAAGAGGGGAATAAGAGGGAAATGAAAAATGAGAAGACGAGAGGATGATGAGAAGGAGATATGAGATAGGTGAGAGGGACATGAGACACAGATGAAATGTGTGTGAGTAAAGAACAAGTGTGAAGGATGGAAGGAATTAGAAAGCAAAAGATCTTCAAGATGACTGGGAAAAATGGAGAGGAGAGAGAGAGAGAGGGGAGAGAGAGATGAGGAGAGAAAAAGAGAGAGAGATGAGAGAGGAGAGAGAGAGATGGAGAGAGAGAGAGAGAGAGAGAGAGAGAGAGAGAGAGAGAGAGAGAAACCTTCATCTCATCCCAGAATCCCACGCATATGCAGACAACTGTACTCTGACATATACTTATCCAAGAGAAGAAATGCCAGCTGCTCTAAGTTACATCTATCACCAGCTAAGAGCTATATCAGCTTGGGGAAACCGATGGCACGTAACATTTGCACCTAAGAAAACACAAATGATGATGGTCTCTAAGCACCATCATGGTATGCCGAAGCAGTAGTAAGTATGAATGGTAGAGTGTTGGTACCAGGGGAAGCAGTTGATATCCTTGGGGTGAAATCCGACTCCAAACTGACTAAGAAGAACCACGTTGTAAATCTTGCAAACAAGGCAGCCAGGAAGCTTACAGCACTTCGACGTATCTCGCATCTGCTCAACAGTAGGGGTTGCAAGATTCTGTATGAGGCACAAGTATGCTCACACCTTGAGTATGCTCCACTTTCTTGGTTTGCCTGCCCCCCCCCTCTCATCTGCGACTGCTTGACAGAGTAGAGAACAGAGCAAGACGTCTCATCTCTCGCCTGGACCCATCCTGGATAGATCTGTCATTTCAGCAGAGCCTTCAACACAGGAGGGATGTGGGTGGCCTTACTGTTATGTACAAGGCCAATATTGTCAAAATACCACACTTGGATCCACTTTGAGGACAGCGTGAAACAGCTTTTATGCCACAAGACTGGCAGAAAGCAGCAAACTTCACTCTGGCTGTTACCCTTCTCCAGAACATCACTCCATCTGAGATCTTATATACCCAGGATGACTCGAGTATGGAACACATTCGTACAGCATAATGATGTCAAAGGGATAACGTCAGTTGATCAAATGAAAATGCTGGCCCACAGATGGCTCCAACTTCATCCTGTTCCCTACTTGTATGCCTCATAACAATAAAAACGCTTTCAAATAAGCTGATGTAGGTAACAGCTCTTAGCTTGCCAATAAAGTTAGGAATCCTTAACCTGTAAATAGCTTGACAATAAAGCTAGGGATCCTTAACCTTGTCAAACCCTGTGTAAAAAAAAAGAGACAGACAGAGAGACAGAGTATACAATACCACTCTGATATCTTTATTGTCGAAACGTTGTCCTACACAACAGAGACAGATAATGTTGTGCAAGAAAGGTATAAAATACCGACAATATGAAAGTTAAGACACATGTGCAACATCTGGATATCTTTATTGTAGTAGACGTTTCGCCATCCAGTGGCTGTGAACACTAACTCCAAGGCCGAGGGACTGATTACCTCATCTTTTGTATATAGTTCTACTGTCTTCCTATTATGTCCTAGAATCTGTATTGATAAAGCCACTGGATGGCGAAACGTCTACTACAATAAAGATATCCAGATGTTGCACATGTGTCTTAACTTTCAGAGACAGATAATGTTGATATGTGGACGGAAGAGGAGGAGAGGGGAGAGGAGAGGAAGGGAGGGGAGGAGAGAGGAGGAGAAGGAAAGAAAAAGGATGGAAAGAGGGGGAGGGTGACTTACAACCACGCGTGACTGCACATGAAGGAAAAAAAAAACATTAATAGGATTAAGCCTAGAGCGGTCAGTAGAAAAGATTGGGAGGGAGAACCAGCAGGAAAGATTACAGGAGAGGGGGAAGGGGAGGGGAAGGAGGAAGGAAATGCAGTCTTAGGAAGAGGAAATGAAGATAAGTGAGGAGGGGGAGGGGTGGGGGAGAAGGATAAGTCGAAAGAGAAAAGGAAGAAATATTAAGGGAGGAAGGAGAGAAAATAGGGAGAGGACAATGGGAGAGATTAAATAAGTAATAGGGGAGAGAGAGAGGAGGAGGAGAGAGAGAGAGGAGAGAAGGGGAGAGAGAGAGAGAGGGGAGAGAGAGATGAGGAGTGAGAGAGAGTGAGAGTGAGAGAGTGAGAGAGAGAGAGAGGAGAGAAAGGAGAGAGGAGAGAGAGAGAGGAGGGGAGAGGGGAGAGTGAGAGAGGGAGAAGGAGGAGAGAGAGAGAGAGAGAGAGAGAGAGAGGAGAGATGAGAGAGAGGAAAAGAGGAGAGAGAGAGAGAGGAGAGAGAGAGAGAGAGAGGGGAGAGAGAGAGAGAAGATGAGAGAGAGAGAGAGAGAGAAGAGAGAGGGAGAGAGGAGAGATGAGAGACGAGAGAGAGAGAGGGAGGAGGGGGAGAGGAGAGAGGAGGAGAGAAAAGAGGTGGGGAGGAGAGAGAGGAGAGAGAGAGAGAGAGGAGAGAGGAGAGAGAGAGGAGTAGAGAGAGAAGGGGAGATGAGAGAGAGAGGGAAAGAAGGAGAGAGAGAGAGAGGGAGGAGGGAGAGAGAGAGAGAGAGAGGAGAGATGAGAAGGGAGAGAGAGAGAGGAGGAGAGAGAGAGAGAGAGAGAGAGGGGGGTTTAAGACGTGTCACAGTATGCTCCACAAAAATTTCTTAATATTACTTAACTACGAGGGTTGGTGAGGACAAAAACTGTTCAGTGACGAAGTACTACCTACAAAACATTAGTTTCAAATAAGCCAACTCCTCCACTGAAGTGAATATAAGCAATATAAGTGATATTTAAGTGGGTATGGTAAAGATATGGTGGGGGTTTTTAAGGGGACAGCGGAGGCCTTAGGAGTAAACCACTATTGCCTTCCCCAGGGAGCATCTAATTTTTATTTTTTTCCCCTGCTAGGTACTAGCATCTGGTGCTTTATAAAAAAGGGGACTGGTTAAAAGGGCAACAAAAGTCATTTTTTGTAACATCTCCCTTTTAGTGGAAAAGTGGAAAAGCAAAAACAGTGTTTATTAAGTGATAGTGAGAAGGAAACACTTCCAGCTTTGCCCGCCCACTCCCTGCCTCACAACCCCCCCCGTTATAAAACCCCACCCCCCACCCCCCCCGATCCCCCCCTCCCACCCCACCCCCCCCCCCGATGCCACCCCCCAAACCCTCTCCCTCCGGGAACTTCTTTGAAACCCTAAAACCCGGCCTCCTCTTGTGTTTGATTTCCCACATCGCAAAATAGCAAGAATATCTACGCTATCTGGCTATTGTCCCAGTAGTTATTGCAGTGTTTGTGGGTATAATACAAGGGATAAAATACTTCTTAGATGTAGGGAACCTACTTGTTCCAACTACTGCCACACAGATTGCATTCCAAAAGAAGAATTTTGTTGCAGCCAAGTTGAAAATTTCGGAAAATTGAAGGATATCCATAATCCTGTGGTATATGTGGACAGCAGATAGTGGAGCCAACAAGACTAGAAAACACACTTGACCTTCACAAATAATGAGGCCCTGATAAGAGACATAAGAATAACAAAAACAACTAATTCCGATCACAACCTAATCGAAGTCCAGACGTACATGCATAGGGGTCCTGATCAGCAGAATGCATGTACCTGTGAAGGTGTCTTCACAAAATACAACTTCAAAAACAAGAACATCCACTCGGACCAGGTAAACCATGTCCTAAACGAAACATGTTGGGAAGATATCTTAAATGACATGGATCCAAACCAGTGCCTTGAAAGGATCAACTTCCTGGCAGCTGAAGCATGTTCTAGGCATATTCCCCTAAGAAAGAAGAAGAGCAGGAGTAAACTGGAGAGAGAAAGACACTCCCTCTACAGAAGACGACGAAGAGTCACTGAGCTCCTCAGGAGTGCTAGAATATCTGATACACGAAAGGAGGTGCTGACCAGGGAAGTGGAAACTACCGAACTTAAGTTATATGACTCTTACAGGAACCAGGAGAGACAGGAGGAGCTTAAAGCTATTAGTGAAATTGAAAGAAATTCAAAATATTTCTTTTCATATGCCAAAAACAAGGCAAATACCACATCTAGTATCGGGCCCCTACTCAGACAGGATGGGACTTACACAGATGACAACAAGGAAATGAGTGAAATATTGAAATCCCAGTACGACTCTGTGTTTAGTGAACCACTAATCGGTCTGAGGATCGACAACCCAAATGATTTCCTCATGAATGAGCCTCAAAACTCCATAAATGTATGCCAGATTTCTGACATTACCCTAACTCCGATAGATTTCAAAAAAGCCATTGACAACATGCTTATGCACTCAGCCCCGGGCCCAGACTTGTGGAACTCTGTTTTCATTAAGAACTGCAAGAAACCCCTCTCGCGTGCCCTAAGTGCACTATGGAGGAGGAGCTTGGACATGGGTGAAATTCCACAGTCACTTAAAACAACAGATATAGCCCCACTCCATAAAGGTGGCAGCAAAGCATTAGCTAAGAACATAGACCAATAGCTCTGATGTCCCACATCATAAAAATCTTTGAAAGAGTGCTAAGAAGCAGGATTGCAAATCACCTGGATTCCCAAAATTTGCACAATCCAGGGCAACATGGGTTCAGGGCAGGTCGCTCCTGCCTCTCACAACTACTGGATCACTATGATATGGCCTTGGATGCACTGGAAGAAAATCAGAATGCAGATGTAATATATACAGACTTTGCAAAAGCATTTGACAAATGCGATCATGGCGTAATAGCCCATAAAATACGTGCTAAAGGAATAACTGGAAAAGTGGGGAGATGGATCTTCAACTTCCTAACAAATCGAACACAAAGAGTAGTGGTCAACAGAGTTAAATCGGAGGCTGCCATAGTGAAGAGCTCTGTTCCACAAGGCACAGTACTCGCCCCCATATTATTCCTCATCCTCATATCAGACATAGACAAAGATATTCATCACAGCACCGTATCATCCTTTGCGGATGATACTAGGATTTCCATGAGGCTGTCATCTGCTGAGGACGCGGTTAACCTCCAAGAAGATATAAACAGAGTTTTCCAGTGGGCAACGGTAAACAATATGATGTTCAATGAGGACAAATTCCAACTACTCCGTTATGGAAAACTGGAGGAGATAATAACTAGAACAGAGTATACTACTGACTCTGGCCATACAATAGAGCGGAAAAATAATATAAGGGACCTGGGAGTAGTAATGTCTGAGGATCTCACTTTCAAGGATCACAACAGTGCCACAATCGCACATGCAAAGAAAATGATAGGATGGATAATGAGAATGTTCAAAATGAGAGATGCCAAGCCAATGATGATCCTTTTCAAATCACTTGTTCTCTCTAGGCTGGAATACTACTGTACATTAGCATCTCCATTCAAAAGCAGGTGAAATCGCAGATCTAGAGAGTGTACAGAGATCCTTTACTGCACATGTAAGTTCTGTCAAGCACCTTAACTACTGGGAACGCTTGGAAGCACTTGACTTGTACTCGTTGGAATGCAGGAGGGAGAGATATATCATAATCTACACTTGGAAAATCCTGGAAGGAATGGTCCCAAATCTGCACACAGAAATCACTCCCTACGAAAGTAAAAGACTGGGCAGGCGATGCAAAATGCTCCCAATAAAAAGTAGGGGCGCCATTGGTACACTAAGGGAAAACACCACAAGTGTCTGGGGCCCAAGACTGTTCAACAGCCTCCCATCAAGCATTAGGGGAATTGCCAATAAACCCCTGGCTGCCTTCAAGAGAGAGAGCTGGACAGATACCTAAAGTCAGTGCCGGATCAGCCGGGCTGTGGCTCGTACATTGGACTGCATGCAGCCAGCAGTAACAGCCTAGTTGATCAGGACTTGATCCATCGGGAGGCCTGGTCATGGACCGGGCCGCGGGGGCGTTGATCCCCGGAATAACCTCCAGGTAACAAGCCTGGAGCTACAGGAGGAAGGTTCAGAAGTACTACCTTAGGGACTTGTCCGAAGATCAAGACTGCCCTCTTGGGCTGTGTTGTAAAGTTGCAGCTAAGATAATCCATCACAGGGAACCACTTCATGAGCTCCTCAAATCATCAGATAACCTCCAAGCTATTGTAGAAGGCCAGTGCAAGCCTATATCAAGTGACATAAGCTGCTCAGTTGATGGTGACACTATTGACAAAGACTGGAAGTTCCACATTGAGCTTAACTCAGGGGTAAATAACTGGTGGAATTCTGTCAACGCTAAGGTCCCACAGACTGACAGAGTTCAAAAAACTACCTTTGGGAATTCTAACACAATTCCTCTGACCACCACAGAGGGAACAAATCCTCTTCCCAGCAACGAAGGAAGCCTTGGATCTGTTAATTCTCCTACACCTGACATCTCTGCTTCAGCCACTGCCAGTCCACTAGACAGTGCACATACCATCTCTGATCCTACACCTGTCAGCACACCTGCCAACACTATTCCAGAATCTGGCAGCAGTGCTTCATCTGCAAGTTCTGAGTCAGGAGTTTCTCCACCAGAGATTGGTGCAGTTAATAATCAGGGAACTATCACTGCACCTTATCACCTACTGCGCCAAAGTACGAACAGCAGGGACACATCTGTCAGAACTGGTAGAGGACAGGGTAGAGGACGTGGAAGAGGACGTGGAGGAGGAAGACATCTTCAGCCATCTCACCCTCCACTAACACAGTTCCAGTGGCAGAACCTGAGGACAAATCTGCAAAACACAGGTGGTGCAACAAATCATAGTCTACCCTCCCAGGCACCTAGGCTGTGCTCTTGTTGTCACCGGAAGGGGCACACCGCCAACAACTGCCTGCGAGATACCAGGTGCAATTACTGCTACAAGAAAGGACATCAGGAGGACCAATGTCGGAAGAAAAAGGAACTTGACAGACAGGAGGACCAATGTCGGAAGAAAAAGGAACTTGACAGACAGGACCACCTGTTTAGAGACCTGTTCTCAGAACAAACCAGCAGGATCTCTGAATTGGTGAACACTCTCACACGTCACCCACTCAGCTACTCCTATCTCAGCCCAGCAGGTGGTACTGTGCCTTATACAAGACCACAGAACTACATCCCTGCAGCTGCCTCAGTACCCTACCTCTCTCAAGGGCAGGCACCTTACATGCCCTACACACCCACCACCTCAAGCTGACCACATCATGAGGAGCCAGTCTATCAGCATCCTGTCGGCCAACATTAGAGGTTTCATTACTAATGTTGGAGAGCTCACACATAGCTTTGTGAACACTCGACGTCCGGACATGACAGCTGTTGTTGAAACATTTTTGGATGACAGGACTCTCAGAAAATTTTGCAAGAATTGCTGGCTACACCTCATGGATGAGAAGAGACAGGCAAGCACAAGGAGGTGTTGCTGTGTGCTTCTCTAAAAGTGTTCATGCCCAGCACATTGATGTTGCCACCCCTACACATCTTGAAATGATGTTCTTCAAGCTCTGCATAAACACTAGTACCTCTGTACTAGCATGTGCAATGTACAGACCTCAGTGGCAACATGCAGACCCCATCAACTTCCTAATGGAAAATATTGACTCCCTTCTGCTACAACACAACTGTCAACATATCATAATTGTTGGTGACCTCAACCAACACCTTATACAGAGGGACTGTGATGGCCTTCTTGCAGTATTTGACATGAGAAACTTTGTTGATTTCCCTACTCACATCTCTGGCTCCTCCCCTGACACAGTAGTGAGTGATCTGGCAGAAGGCATAGTCACTTGTCAACCCCTCGGCTACGTTCGTCTGACCACAAGGCTGTTTTTAAGACACTTAAGATCCCAACAGAACGAGGTGAGGAGTCCACATGCACAACCTGGTTATGGGAAAGAGGTAATTGGCCAGCCCTTTGCTCTGAGTTCTCCACCACCGATTGGAATGCTCTTCTCCAAGGGGATGTTGACAACCAAGTGAAAGCCTTCACTGGACACATCCTTAATCTACAACAAGAACACATTCCTCACCGGCAATATGTGACGAAGCCTACAGATCAGCCTTGGTTTGGCTTTCATTGTAGAGAGGCTGCTGCTGCTAAGTACAAAGCATGGCAAAGGTATAAGAGACATCCTACCACCTATAACAGGAACTTGCACAGGCAAGCCTGTAGGCATATGGGTGATGTTCAAAATTGGGCCATTGTTAAATGGGAGGTGGACACTAAAAGAAAGCTAGTATCAGGTAGGGTAGGCTCCAAAACCTGGTGGTCCCTAGTCAAGGACAGACAAAGTTATCTGATGATGAACTCATTCCACCCCTAAATCGACAGGATGGGACCACCTCTACTAGGAGTCAAGAGAAGGCGGACCTCTTTGCTGAACACTTTGCTACCAAAATGCAAGTTCCTGATCCAGCAAGGGACCCTCCTTGGCTAGCTGCAAGAACTGTGTCAAAACTGTCAGTGGTGATAATAAGGCAGGAGGAGGTGCATTTCCTTCTTAAATCGCTTGACCAAGAAAAGGCTGTGGGCCAAGACAAGTTGAGCCCAAGATTGCTGAGAAGATGTGCAGACCAGCTAGCAGCACCTCTGACTGGCATCTTTCAGCACTGCCTAGTACTATCGTAGGGGTTCTTAAAAGGAGATATCGAGGGTTGACGGTAGACACACTGGTTGGATGGTAACGATATAATGTCAGATTGTGATGATGGGAGATGGAGACCAGCCTCTGCCTTGTCCTGCCTATGTCAAACGCCGACTGAGGCCGAGGTAGCTCGCCTCACACTCAAGCTGCATCCAGTGACGTCATACAGTCACAGGCTTAAAAGGGATCTCCTATCTAAAGCACATGGATGATAGTATGATATGCTATACAACACAGGGATCAGCAACTATGCTGACAGTACAGTGTAAATGGCCCTCTCTGTGGAAAGAGGCAAATGTAGTCCCTGTTCACAAAAAGGAGAGCAGAGCAGAAATCAGCAACTACAGACCAGTGTCACTCCTGTCAATCACTGGTAAGATCCTTGAGACAATAATCTCAAGACAAATGACAGAGTTTTTTGACTACCACTCACTACTTTGTGACCATCAATATGGCTTCAGGAAAGGTTACTCCGCTGCTGATCTGTTGTTAAACCTCTCCACTAAGTGGCACCAGTCACTGGATGAATCCAAAGTCAGCTGTGTGGTAGCACTGGACATTGCTGGCACTTTCGACCGGGTGTGGCACCAGACCCTCTTAGCAAAACTTCAAGCACTGGAAAATGCAGGCTCTACACTACGTCTCCTCAGTGATTACCTTCATGGTAGATCTCTAAGTGTAGTTCTCAATGGAACGGAATCAGCAAGACATCCTATTGGGGCAAGTGTTACACAAGGAAGTGTGCTGGGACCATTGTTATGGAATGTCTACTTCAACGACCTTCTTCATCTCATCCCAGAATCACATGCATATGCAGACGACTGTACACTGACATTCACTTATCCAAGAGAAGAAATGCCAGCTGCTCTAAGCTACATCAATCACCAGCTAAGAGCTATATTAGCTTGGGGAAATAGATGGCAAGTAAAAATTTGCACCTGAGAAACGCAAATGATGATCGTCTCTAGGCACCATGATGGTAATGCTGGTGCAGTAGTAAGGATGAATGGGAGGGTGTTGGCACCTGGAGATGTTGATATCCTTGGGGTGAAATTTGACTCCAAACTAACCATGAAGAACCATGTTGTAAATCTTGCTAACAAGGCAGCCAGGAAGCTTACAGCACTTCGCCGTATCTCGCATCTGCTTGACAGTAGGGTTTGTAAGATTCTGTACGAGGCACAAGTACGCTCACACCTTGAGTATGCTCCACTTTCTTGGTTTGCCTGCCCCCCCCTCTCATCTGCGACTGCTTGACAGAGTAGAGAACAGAGCAAGACGTCTCATCTCTCGCCTGGACCCATCCTGGATAGATCTGTCATTTCAGCAGAGCCTTCAACACAGGAGGGATGTGGGTGGCCTTACTGTTATGTACAAGGCCAATATTGTCAAAATACCACACTTGGATCCACTTCGAGGACAGCGTGAAACAAGCTTTTATGCCACAAGACTGGCAGAAAGCAGCAACTTCACTCTGGCTGTACCCTTCTCCAGAACATCACTCCATCTGAGATCATACATACCCAGGATGATTCGTGTATGGAGCACATTCGTACAGCATAATGATGTCAACGAGATAAAGTCAGTTGATCAAATGAAAATGCTGGCCCACAGATGGCTCCAACTTCATCCTGTTCCCTACTTGTATGTCTCATAACAATAAAAATGCTTTCAAATGAGCTGATGTAGGTAACAGCTCTTAGCTTGCCAATAGTTAGGAATCCTTAACCTGTAAATAGCTTGTCAATAAAGCTAGGGATCCTTAATCTTGTCAACCCTGTGTAAAAAAAAAAAAAGTAAAGAGAAAGACGGAGAAAAAAAAAAAAAGAAAACGCATAAATGAGCAAGGCTATCATATGGTACGAGTTCAAAGATCAACAGGGAAAAGTGAGAAACGCGAGATTGTTACTCTCTGGCCAACACTTGAGTCACAGCGACACAACACAACATGAAGAGTTCTGTTGACCACGAGAAAACAGGTTTCCCGAAAGCGGCTTTGAGTAATCCTGGGGCTTAAAGAGAGCGGTATTCTGTATTACAGCTAAGCTACCGCCTCTTCCTCACCCACTAACCATCATTAACACTACCAACACAGTATTTTAACTTTCATCATCGCCACCACATCACTTTCACCCCTCTTCCACGATCCCCACTGAGGATTCTCCATCACCCACCAAGACACCTCCAACACGTGACTTCTACAGTGCGGCAAAAGTAAATCCCTCAAAGAGCAGATCCCAACTTGTATCAAAGGCACATTGTGGCAACACACTGAAATTGGTCAACTCGTTGGAACTCAGCGTCTCCCAACTTCGTGGTGGCGGCGGTGGGTGAAGGGTGGTGGTGGTTTTGGGTAGGGGTAGTGTGTTTGGTGGCACTGGTGGTGGTGGGTATGCTCTTGCGCTACCGACTACAGGGTGATTGTGGGGTGCACAATACAATAGCCACTTCGGCGGCAAAATCTAAATCTAATTCATATTTGTTTTGTACCTGGAGGGCATTCCGAGGATCAACGCCCCCGTGGCCCGGTCCATGACCAGTCCTACTGCAGAGAAGTGGAAATCTGTCTTAGTTAAGTTTTGTAGTTCACTGTAAGACTTCATTTACACTGTCTTGGGCGACTGCCGTGTTAACAATGGATGCTGTTAAGAGAGAGGCCTAATCTCGGACCAGTACACGGGAGTGATGATCCCTCGGCAGACAGACAACATGTAGGTATTTGGCGTACATGCATTTCGGAAAGGCATGCAATAAATGCGATCATGGTGTTACTGAACACAGTGTGAGGGCGATAGGTATAATTGATTAGGTAGACCAATGGATATTCAATGTTCTGATAGAATACAAAGAGTGGAAGAAAACAGCAAAATCCAGCATTAGCGAAGTAAAAGAGCTCAGTGCCTCAAGGCACGGTCCTGGTTCCAAGCAAGAATATCACCAAGCAGAGCGAAACTAATTCATGGAGGACCTATGAGTAATAATGTCGACTAACATTTCTTTCCAATAACACAATATGGTCAATGTCATGACAGACAGGAAAATCACTGAGTGGATAATGAGAACTTTCAAAACAACGAAAATAGTGAAAAAGATGACTTTTCCTCTCTCGCTTCGAATACTGTTCAGTATTTACGGCACCGATCAAAGCAGGCGAGATACCAGAGCCGGAACGCATGCAGATGTCATTTACGGCCAGCATGGAACCAATAAAACATTTAAACTACTTGGAACACCTCAAAGTCATAAATATGTACTCACTGGAGCAGAGGGAGAAAAAGATACATGAATATATTCTTGGAATACTTGACAGCCTAGTCCCAAATCTGCACATTGCCATAAGAGACATAATAAAAATGTGAATGTGGTGGGTGAGGCGTCATGGATCATGCGAGTCAATTCTGGTCTGTACATTGTACCAAATAATTCAAATAGGCTGCTAAAAACTGAACTGGGTATGAGAGGTAATTCGTTCTTTGTATATTCTACACAGACTGTACTGTATTATATGCATGTGACCTGTAATCAGTGATAAAGAAGAAAAAAAGGGGAAGGGAAGAGGCAAACGAAGAGGGAGGGAAGGAAGTTATGTAGATCTGAAGAGGAGGGAAGCTGTAAATTTTAATAGAATGAAGAGGAGGAGAAGGAGGAGGAGGAAGAGGAAGAGTGATAGGTTGATGCAGCTCCCTGGGATAAGTTAGTGTGAGAGTGACGACCCCGCCAGGGACGCCCCTTCCTGATGACACGAATAACTAATGAGGGCAGGCGGAGGGGCCATGAGGGGTGGCGGAGGAACGCCATGAGGGGCGGTAGAGGGGTAACAAGAAAACCACCTCAGGTGCTGGATAAGACACGGCTCTTATCGACACCAGGACCTGTCACCATGGTAACTACCATTATTACCTGGCCTAGGTGCGGTTCTTATCTGTCCCTCGAGGCTTATTACTGTTATCTATTGAGTAGTTCCGGGAAGCGTCGCTCCCTGAGGACGAGCTCTGACCAAACCTCTTACAATAAAAAAAGTCAGCTCTAGGGGATACGAAGTGTTAAGACAGGGGTGAGAGGTGTTCAAGGAATTAAGACGTATGTAACTTTTACTTTACTATCTTCCATGTTGATGAGACGGAAATGTTATCTGTTGTCTTACATGTTGAGGACACAGAGTTACATGCCAATCTTACATATGAGAACACAGATTTACATGCCAATCTTACATGTTCAGAACACAGATTTACATGCCAATCTTACATGTTCAGAACACAGATTTACATGCCAATCTTACATGTTGAGAACGCAGATTTACATGCCAATCTTACATGTTCAGAACACAGATGCCAATCTTACATGTTGAGAACGCAGATTTACATGCTAGTCTTACATATTGAGAACACAGATTTACATGCCAATGTTACATGTTGAGAACACAGATTTACAGCCAATTTTACATGTTGAGAACATAGATTTACATGCCAGTCTTACAGATTGAGAACGCAGGTTTACATGCCAATGTTACATGTTGAGGACACAGATTTACATGCCAATCTTACATGTTGAGGATACAGGCTTACATGCCAATCTTACATGTTGAGGATACAGGCTTACATGCCAATCTTACATGTTGAGGATACAGGCTTACATGCCAATCTTACATGTTGAGGATACAGGCTTACATGCCAATCTTACATGTTGAGGATACAGAAACAGTTACTTGTCATCTTTCATGTTGATGAGACAAAGGTTTACCTGTCATCTTACATGTGGAAGAGAAAGCAGAAAAGGAAGAAAAAGATTTATTACTGAAGCTCGTCTTATGTATGCTGAGGGAATAAGGGAAAGAGGAAGACAGAGAACGAAGGAGGGGTGGAGAAGAGAATGAACAGGCAAGAGGGGAAATGAGCGATAAATCAGGCTAAAAGGAGGGCAAGACACAGAAGGAGAGAAGGGAGAATTATTAACAAGAGTCAACAAAGGAGAAAGTAAAAATAAATACAGAGGAAGGAGGAAATTATACACAGAAAAGAAAAATAAATAAATTTTGAATATTGTGATAATTTATTCTATAACACTGCATATAAAGTGTCAAGAAATATACTGCTGGTTTAATTAAATAAACATGAACAAAGAACAAAAACACGTTAATATGTATCACTAAGAGATGTTAATACGTATCACTAAGAGATGTTAACATGTATCACTAAGAGATGTTAACATGTATCACTAAGAGATGTTAACATGTATCACTAAGAGATGTTAACATATATCACTAAGAGATGTTAACATGTATCACTAAGAGATGTTAACATGTATCACTAAGAGATGTTAACAGTATCACTAAGAGATGTTAACATGTATCACTAAGAGATGTTAACATGTATCACTAAGAGATGTTAACATGTATCACTAAGAGAATTAAAAAGGGTTCGTTAAGAGATGGTTCTTGTTACTACTGTGTGTTAATCTTGTTACTAAGAGTGTAACTGTTCATAAGGTGTTCATGTATCTAAGAGTGTTAATGTATCATAGAGTGTTAATGTATCATAAGAGATGTTAACAGACAGAGAGAGTTAGACAGAGTATGAGAGAGATAAAAGTGCGTGGAGATGTGTAGTAGCGACTGTGTGAGAGAGTGTGGAGTTTGTAAGGGTGAGAGTGTGGTGAGAGAGGTGGAGGAGAGGTGAGGAGTGGAGGAGAGATGTGTGAGAGAGAGAGAGAGAGAGAGGGAAGAGGAGGAGAGAGAGAGAGAGAGGAGGAGAGAGAGAGAGAGAGAGAGAGAGAGAGAGAGGAGAGAGAGGAGAGTAAAGGAGAGAGAGAGAGAGAGAAGGAGAGGAGAGAGGAGAGAGAGAGAGAGAGAGACAGACAGACAGAGAGACTTGAGGCTCTCGTGTGTATTGGGTGTCTTGTGTGAGTGTATGAAGTGATGGGGTCTAGTGTGTGTAAGGGATTGTGTAACAGTAATCATACAGGTGTACCAGTAATCATACAGGTGTACCAGTAATCATCATACAGGTGTAC
This sequence comes from Cherax quadricarinatus, assembly GCF_026875155.1. Classification (NCBI taxonomy): domain Eukaryota; kingdom Metazoa; phylum Arthropoda; class Malacostraca; order Decapoda; family Parastacidae; genus Cherax; species Cherax quadricarinatus. Next base: position 2,052,469 of record NC_069419.1, on the reverse strand, counting down.
CAGTAATCATACAGGTGTACCAGTAATCATACAGGTGTACCAGTAATCATCATACAGGTGTACCAGTAATCATACAGGTGTACCAGTAATCACCATACAGGTGTACCAGTAATCATCATACAGGTGTACCAGTAATCATCATACAGGTGTACCAGTAATCATACAGGTGTACCAGTAATCATCATACAGGTGTACCAGTAATCATCATACAGGTGTACCAGTAATCATACAGGTGTACCAGTAATCATACAGGTGTACCAGTAATCATACAGGTGTACCAGTAATCATCATACAGGTGTACCAGTAATCATACAGGTGTACCAGTAATCATACAGGTGTACCAGTAATCATCATACAGGTGTACCAGTAATCATCATACAGGTGTGTCAGTAATCATCATACAGGTGTACCAGTAATCATCATACAGGTGTACCAGTAATCATCATACAGGTGTACCAGTAATCATCATACAGGTGTACCAGTAATCATCATACAGGTGTACCAGTAATCATCATACAGGTGTACCAGTAATCATCATACAGGTGTACCAGTAATCATCATACAGGTGTTATACCAGTAATCATCATACAGGTGTACCAGTAATCATCATACAGGTGTACCAGTAATCATCATACAGGTGTACCAGTAATCATCATACAGGTGTACCAGTAATCATCATACAGGTGTACCAGTAATCATCATACAGGTGTACCAGTAATCATCATACAGGTGTACCAGTAATCATCATACAGGTGTACCAGTAATCATCATACAGGTGTACCAGTAATCATCATACAGGTGTACCAGTAATCATCATACAGGTGTACCAGTAATCATCATACAGGTGTATCAGTAATCATCATACAGGTGTACCAGTAAACACTTCCGGTTACTCTCACGAACATTATTCTCGAAAAATTTTAATCGCGGCTAAAAGCTTTTCGTTTTTACAATAATATTAATAACGATTCTCTTTTTTCCCAGTGTACAGGTGGAGGGTGGTGTTGCATCCGTGTGCATCCACACGTCTGGTAATGCATCCGTGTGCATCCACACGTCTGGTAATGCATCCGTGTGCATCCACATGTCTGGTAATGCATCCGTGTGCATCCACATGTCTGGTAATGCATCCGTGTGCATCCACACGTCTGGTAATGCATCCGTGTTCATCCACATGTCTGGTAATGCATCCGTGTGCATCCACACGTCTGGTAATGCATCCACACCTAATGGATAGCACTCGCAACTAGGGCAGCTAGGTGTGCAGCCTGGAGAAGACTGGAAGGAGGATAAGAATGGACAAAGATGAGTGGGAAGAGAGGGGAGGGGCTGTAGGGAATGTGGATGAAAATAGAGAAAGGTGACACGAGCGGGAGATGGGAAAAAAGACACTTATTGAGGATACATGTCGGCCACGAGGGAATTCTTCAGTCCAGTGGGCGAAATGTATCCACATCCGGCCCAGGCAGGACGTGTATCTCAGCAAAAACGAGGGCTAGTCTGCTGGTAGATATGCCATTAAGACGGGCATATCTTCAGGGTGTTCATCCTGAGACTGGAAGCAAGTAACAGTTACTGGAGGTACTGGTGTTATTAAAGGTTTTGCAGGGTAACAGGCGGAGTGTATGAAGGCTGCCATGGATGTAGCAGGGCGTGATAACTAGGTTTCATGGTAAGGCCGAGCAGCGAGTAGACTAAAAGGGCATGGTCACTGTAGCAGAAGGTATTAGTTCAGGCTCCGTTTGAAGCAGGGGGTTTATTGCATTAACCAATGCTTGAGGGGGTGTTAAAGGTTTTGGGCCCCGGATATTATGTGTGTTTTCTCTTAGTGTACAAATGGCGCCCCTACTTTTTATTGGCGGCATTTTGCATCGCCTGCCCAGTCTTTTACTTTCGTAGGGAGTGATTTCTGTGTGCAGATTTGGGACCATTCCTTCCAAGATTTTCCAAGTGTAGATTATGATATATCTCTCCCTCCCAATGTAGCAGGAAGTGTATTAAAGGTTGCATGGTAACAATGTAGCAGGGAGTGTATTAAAGGTTGCATGGTAACAATGCAGCAGGAAGTGTATTAAAGGTTTCATGGCAGGATAATGGCAGTGCTGCTGCTGCAACATTCTCAAAATAACCGTTGTCGGTAAATATTAGCAAAGCCTAGCTGATGTATAGCTGAAAATTAGACACATGTGCAACATCTGGGTATCATTATTGTAGACGTTTCGCTGACCAGTGACTTTGTCAATACAAATTCAAGGACATAACTGGAAGACAGTAGAACTAGAAACAAAAGATGAGGTAATGATTCCCTCAGCCTTGGAGTGTGAAGACACCGCAGTCTTGTCCGTGCCTCAGACTCTTGAAGACTACGGTGCTCTTTACCAACTCCAAGGCTGAGGGACTGATTACCTCATCTTTTGTATACAGTTCTATTGTCTCCAAATTATGTACTTGAATTTGTATTGATAAAACCACTGGATGGTGAAACGTCTACAATAAAGATACCCAGATGTTGTACACGTGTCTAATTTTCATTCTATTGTTATTGTATACTATTCATTTACAAGTGATGTATAGTTGTGTGTTGATGTCTGGTGATGTCGGTACGGGCAGGGAAGGGTTGACACTGTCAAGGTGTTTCATACCAAGGTTCTTCACACATGACCAAGGGTGTGTCGTCTTCATGAAGCAGTGCTGCCAGCCACTCGTGTCTCATCACACCATCAACCAAGAGGCTAGCTGGGTCTGGCTCAGGGGATGATGACCCCTGATGATCACAGCCGTTGTCACCACCACTATTGTCACCACTACTGTTGTCACCACCAACGTCGTCACCACCAACGTCGTCACCACCAACGTTGTCACCACCAACGTTGTCACCACCAACGTTGTCACCAAGAACTGCGCCACTACCCCTCACTCTTCCTAACTCTCCCTCACTAGCAGAGTATGATTAAACAACAGACTTCTACTGCACACCAGGCAGAGTTTCCTGATGAACAGCAAAATAATACACCGGTGTATACCTTCAGGTAGGTGTTCACTCCCCCAGACGATGAACCTCACGAGAGGTGATGACGGGAGGCAGGCAGGATAGGAAGCAGGGAGGGAGGGAAGAGGTGAAAGAGGGCAGAGGTGAGAGGTGGAAGAGATGAAACAGAGAAGAAGTGAGGGAAAGAAAACGTATCTGAAGGGGATAATGGAGGGTGATAAAAACAGGGACATGAGAGAGGAGTGGGGAATCGAAGGCGTAAGGAACAAAGAAATGAGTGAAACGGAATTTTTAAGGGAAAGTAAGGGACAGGAAGAATATAAGAAAGATGCGTGAGAAAGGAAAGGAAATGAGTAAGGGAAAGATCAAAGGGAGAAGTGGGAGAAAGAACATACTGAATGGGGGGAAATTTGAGAAATAAAAGAAAGGGGTGGAAGGATGGGGGAAAGGAGGAGAGGGGGAGGGAGAGGAGAAAAATGTAGGAAGGGGAGAAAGGGGGGAGGGAGATGGGGAAAGGGAAAAAGGAGGGAAAAAAAACGGGGGTCGAGGGACAGAAAAAGAATGCAGAAAAATGAAAGGGAAGCCGAGAGAGGGGAGAGAGAGAGAGAGAGAGAGAGAGAAAAGAGAGAGAGGGGAGAGAGAGAGAGAGAGAGAGAGAGAGAGAGAGAGAGAGAGAGAGAGAGAGGAAGAGGAGAGAGAGAGAGAGAGAGAGAGAGAGAGAGAAGGGGAGAGAGAGAGAGAGAGAGAGAGAGGGAGAGGAGAGAAAAGAGAGAGAGAGAGAGAGAGAGAGAGAGAGAGAGAGAGAGAGAGAGAGAGAGATGAGAGAGAGAGAGGGGAAGAGAGAGAGAGAGAGAGAGAGAGGGGAGAGAGAGAGAGGGGAGAGAGAGAGAGAGAGAGGGCCTGGTCAGAACTGCCATTTCAGAAGTCTTCAGCTCCAAGGAGATGATGATGTGTGTATCTGCGTGGCTAATGTCATGAACGTCAGCTCTCTGGAGGTCCACCTGACCCACCTTCAAGGACAACCAGAAGACAGCCATTACACCACAAGACAGGCAGGCAGCCATCAGCAGCGTCACTCTGGTTGTACCTTTCACTCATCAATTAACTAGGAACAGCTCACATCATACGAGTATGATAGTTACATAGAGCTGCATAGTTACATAATGAAATAAAAGGTGTCTCCTTGTCATATTCCATCACGTTGAATATGTCAGCTTCAGCTGGGAGACTTCAGTAGAGCATTAGAGAGAGATCAAGTCTCTTCCGTTCCTGTGTACATATTCAGGACTCTGAGGCGTTCTCAGAAATATAAATGTTTTATTGACTTTATGCGAACAGTACAAGACCTCTGCGTCTGATCTCTCTCTCTCTCTTGCCCTGTACGAGGCCGTTTAACACTGAATAATACTGTAAGCGAGAGAGCACAAGCTATTTAGTGTCACAATTGGTACTATTTCTCCTTCCTGGACCTGGAGGTTATTCCGGAGATCAACGCCCCCGCGGCCCGGTCCATGACCAGGCCTCCCGGTGGATCAGGGCCTGATCAACTAGGCTTGTATTGAAAGTTCTCTTTATCTCTAATACGCCTCAGGCATGACGACCTATAAATAAGAGAGAAAGAGAAAGAGAGAAAGAGAGAGAGAGAGAGAGAGAGAGAGAGAGAGAGGAGAGAGAAGAGAGAGAGAGAGAGAGAGAGAGAGAGAGACAGACAGACAGACAGACAGACAGAGAGAGAGAACTGCAAGAACTGTGTCAAAACTGTCAGTGGTGACAATAAGGCAGGAGGAGGTGCATTTCCTTCTTAAATCGCTTGACCAAGAAAAGGCTGTAGGCCCAGACAAGTTGAGCCCAAGATTGTTGAGAAGATGTGCAGACCAGCTAGCAGCACCTCTAACTCGCATCGTTCAGCACTGCCTACTACAGTGTAAATGACCTTTTCTGTGGAAAGAGGCAAATGCAGTCCCTGTTCACAAAAAGAAGAGCAGAGCAGAAATTAGCAACTACAGACCAGTGTCACTCCTGTCAATCACTGGCGAGATCATTAACACAATAATCTCAAGAAAAATGACAGATTTTTGACTACCACTCACTACTTTGTGATCGTCAATATGGCTTCAGGAAAGGTTATTCTGCTGCTGATCTGTTGTTAAACCTCTCCACTAAATGGCACCAAACACTGGATGAATCCAAAGTCAGCTGTGTGGTAGTACTAGACATTGCTGGTGCTTTCGACCGAGTGTGGCACCAAGGCCTCTTGGCAAAACTTCAAGCACTGGGAATTGCAGGCTCTACACTACGTCTCCTCAGTGATTACCTTCATGGTAGATCTCTAAGGGTAGTTCTCAATGGAACAGAATCAGTTAGACATCCTATTGGGGCAAGTGTTCCACAGGGAAGTGTGCTAGGTAACATTTGCACCTAAGAAAACACAAATAATGATGATCTCAAGGTACCATCATGGTAATGCCGGAGCAGTAGTAAGTATGAATGGGAGAGTGTTGGTACCCGGGGAAGAAGATATCCTTGGGGTGAAATCTGACTCCAAACTGACCATGAAGAACCACGTTGTAAATCTAGCAAAGGCAGTCAAGACGCTTACAGCACTTCGACGTATCTCGCATATGCTCGACAGCAGGGGTTGCAAGATTCTGTATGAGGCACAAGTATGCTCACACCTTGAGTATGCTTCACTTTCTTGGTTTGCCTGCCCCCCCCATCTCATCTGCGGCTGCTTGACAGAGTAGAGAACACAGCAAGACGCCTCATCTCTCGCCAGGACCCATCCTGGATAGATCTGTCATTTCAGCAGAGCCTTCAACACAGGAGGGATGTGGGTGGCCTTACTGTTATGTACAAGGCCAACATTGTCAAAGTACCACACTTGGATCCACTTCGAGGATAGCGAGAAGCAAGCTTTTATATCACAAGACGGGCAGAAAGCAGCAACTTCACTCTGGCTGTACCCTTCTCCAGAACATCATTTCATCTGAGATCATTTATCCCCAGGATGACTCGAGTATGGAACACATTCGAACAGCATAATGATGTCAACGAGATAAAGTCAGTTGATCAAATAAAAATGCTGGCCCACAGATGGCTCCAACTTCATCCTGTTCCCTACTTGCATGTTCCATAACAATAAAAATGCTTTCAAATGAGCTGATGTAGGTAACAGCTCTTGGCCTGTCAATAAAGTTATGAATCCTTAACCTAACCTTGTCAAGCCCTGTGTAAGAGAGAGAGAGAGAGAGAGAGAGAGAGAGAGAGAGAGAGAGAGAGAGAGAGAGAGAGAGAAGAGAGAGAGAGAGAGAGAGAGAGAGAGGAGAGAGAGAGAAAGAGAGAGGAGACGAGGAGAGAGAGAGAGGAGAGAGAGATCAGCCTTGGTTTGGCTTTCGTTGTAGAGAGGCTGCTACTGCTAAGTACAAAGCATGGCGAAGGTATAAGAGACATCCTACCCTTATAACAGGAACTTGCACATGCAAGCCTGTAGGCATATGGGTGATGTTCAAAAGTGGGCCATTGCTAAATGGGAGTTGGGACACTAAAAGAAGTTAGCATCAGGTAGGGTAGGCTCCAAAACCTGGTGGTCCCTGGTCAAGGACAGACAAGGTTATCTGCCTGATGAACTTATTCCACCTCTAAATCGACAGGATGGGAACCACCTCTACTAGTAGTCAAGAGAAAGCGGACCTCTTTGTGAACACTTTGCTACCAAAATGCAAGTTCCTGATCCAGCAAGGGACCCTCCTTGGCTAGCTGCAAGAACTGTATCAAAACTGTCAGGGGTGACAATAAGGCAGGGAGGAGGTGCATTTCCTTCTTAAATCACTTGACCAAGAAAAGGCTGTGGGGCCACGACAGTTGAGCCCAAGATTGTTGAGAAGATGTGCAGACCAGCTAGCAGCACCTCTAACTCGCATCTTTCAGCACTGCCTAGTACAGTGCAAATGGCCCTCTCCATGGAAAGAGGCAAATGTAAGTCCCTGTTCACAAAAAGAAGAGCAGAGCAGAAATCAGCAACTACAGACCAGTGTCACTCCTGTCAATCACTGGTAAGATCCTTGAGACAATAATCTCAAGACAAATGACAGATTTTTTTGACTACCACTCACTACTTTGTGATCGTCAATATGGCTTCAGGAAAGGTTACTCTGCTGCTGATCTGTTGTTAAACTCTCCACTAAGTGGCACCAGTCACTGGATGAATCCAAAGTCAGCTGTGTGGTAGCACTGGACATTGCTGGCGCTTTCGACCGGGTGTGGCACCAGGGCCTCTTAGCAAAACTTCAGCACTGGGAATTGCAGGCTCTACGCTATGTCTCCTCAGTGATTACTTCATGGTAGATCTCTAAGTGTAGTCCTCAATGGAACGGAATCAGCAAGACATCCTATTGGGGCAAAGCGTTCCACAAGGAAGTGTGCTGGGTCCACTGTTATGGAATGTCTACTTCAACGACCTTCTTCATCTCATCCCAGAATCACATGCATATGCAGACGACTGTACACTGACATTCACTTATCAAGAGAAGAAATGCCAGCTGCTCTAAGCTACATCAATCACCAGCTGAGAGCTATATCAGCTTGGGGAAATAGATGGCAAGTAACATTTGCACCTGAGAAAACGCAAATGATGATCGTTCTCTAGGCACCATGATGGTAATGCTGGTGCAGTAGTAAGGATGAATGGGAGGATGTTGGCACCTGGAGAAGAAGTTGATATCCTTGGGGTGAAATTTGACTCCAAACTAACCATGAAGAACCATGTTGTAAATCTTGCAAACAAGGCAGCCAGGAAGCTTACAGCACTTCGCCGTATCTCGCATCTGCTTGACAGTAGGGGTTGCAAGATACTGTACGAGGCACAAGTACGCTCACACCTTGAGTATGCTCCACTTTCTTGGTTTGCCTGTCCCCCCTCTCATCTGCGACTGCTTGACAGAGTAGAGAACAGAGCAAGACGTCTCATCTCTCGCCTGGACCCATCCTGGATGGATCTGTCATTTCAGCAGAGCCTTCAACATAGGAGGGATGTGGGTGGCCTTACTGTTATGTACAAGGCCAATATTGTCAAAATACCACACTTGGATCCACTTCGAGGACAGCGCGAAACAAGCTTTTATGCCACAAGACGGGCAGAAAGCAGCAACTTCACTCTTGCTGTACCCTTCTCCAGAACATCACTCCATCTGAGATCATACATACCCAGGATGACTCGAGTATGGAACACATTCGTTCAGCATAATGATGTCAACGAGATAACGTCAGTTGATCAAATGAAAATGCTGGCCCACAGATGGCTCCAACTTCATCTGTTCCCTACTTGTATGTCTCATAACAATAAAAATGCTTTCAAATGAGCTGATGTAGGTAACAGCTCTTAGCTTGTCAATAAAGTTAGGAATCCTTAACCTGTAAATAGCTTGTCAATAAAGCTAGGGATCCTTAACCTTGTCAAACCATGTGTAAAAAAAAAAAAAAAAAAAAAAAAAAAAAAAAAAGAGAGAGAGAGAGAGAGAGAGAGAGAGGAGAGAGAGAGAGAGAGAGAGAGAGGAGAGAGGAAAAGAGAGAGAGAGAGATAGGAGGGGGAGAGGAGAGAGAGAGAGAGAGAAAAGAGAGGAGAGAGAGAGAGAGAGAGAAAAGAGTGAGAGAGAAGAGAGAAAGGAGGAGATGAGAGAGAGAGAAGGGGAGAGAGAGAAGCATGAGAGGGGAGGAAAAAAAGCCATTACGAAGAAGATCCGAGAAAGTTTAACGACATGGGACACTGGTGGACGAGGGGATCCAGAGGGGACTGTGGCGGATTCAGGGAAGATGGAGGGGATGAAAAAAAGGTGACGTGAAGAAATGACAAGGGATGGAAGACAGACAAGTAAAGCGAAATACGAAAATGGGAAGACAGAAATGAAAGGGAGTAATGAGGCTACTTGAAAGAAACGTACATAAGATGTGTAGAAGAAAGGGAAGGGAAAGTGAAAGGAAGAGATGGAGGGGGAGTAAGGAACAGGAGTTCATGGGAAATGGATGGGAAAAAAGGTTCAGGGGAAATTGAAGCAAGGAATGGAGGGAAAGTGGAGGAAGGACAATGAGGAGAGTTGAAGGAGAGTAAGGGGTTAAAGATGTGGAAGGAGAGTTCCGGGGGATAAGGGAATGGAAAGAATACGGAGGGGAAGTGGAATGAAGCGGAAGGGAGGGAGGAAAGAAGGGAAGGGAAGAAATAGTAGAAGCGTAAGGAGATGGACGGGGACATGGAGAGGCCAACAGGGAGCAGTTGACCCCTGAGAGTAGGTGGCTTAGATGTGCCCCACCACACACACACCCCGTCCCACCACCATTCACCACCTAACCACCGCATCACCACACACCACCATCACCACCACCATCACCTATCACCACCACCATCCCACCATCACACCACTCACACCACCTCACCACCATCACCACCACCGTCACCACACCACCCACTCACCACCACATCACCACCTCACCACCACCATCACACCACATCACACTCACCACACCACACACCACCATCACCACCACTCACCCAATCACCACTCACACACCACACACCACCACCACCACCATCACCACCACCACCATCACACTATCCCACCACCACCATCACCACATCACCACCACCTCACCACCACCATCACCATACCTCATCCACCACCATCACACCATCACTCACACCTCACCACCACCCATCAACCATCCACCTACCATCACCACCACACACTCTACACCACATCACCACCACTCACCACCAACCACTATCACCACACCACCTCACCACACCACACCACCATCACCACCAACATCACCACCACCACCATCCACCATCACCACCACCACCAATCCACCACCATCACCACCATCACCACCAACACTATCACACACCACCACCATCACCACCACCCATAACCACCCATCACCACCACCACCATCACCACCACACCACCACCACATCACCACCACATCACCACCACCACCATCACACCCATCACCACCACCACCACCAATCACCATCACACCAATCAACCATCACACCTCATATAACCACCACATCACCACCCATACACACACCATACACACCATCACCACCACCACCACCATCACATCACCACCACCACTCACTCACCACCACTCAACCATCTACCACCACCACAACCACTATAATCAGGAACATCACACCTCCACTATAACCACCACCATCACCACCACTATCATCACCTTCACAAACATCACCACCATAACCATCACCACCACCATCACCACCACCACCATTATCACCACCACCACCACCACCACCATCACCACCACCATCACCACCACCGTCACCACCACCATCTACATATTCAGAATCCAAATTAGAGACCACCTCTAGAATTGTCTCACTATTCAAAGGGAATTTGTACATCCAAAACGAAAAAAGAAATGAGCGAATGAATCAATGTTCAGCCATCCACTAATCCAGAGTTTTTTTTTATTACCTCTGTCCATCCTACAAATCATATATGTGACACAGGCGCAAATCTCCCAGCCAGAATCAGTAAAGGAAATATCGCAGGCTTAAATAACATAAAAAGGCACAATACCATGACTGGAACGATACACAAATAACCCGAACATAGAAGAGAGGAGCTTACAATGACGTTTCGGTCCAACTTGGACCATTTACAAAGTCACACTTTGTAAATAGTCTTGCCAGCATAGTTACTGAATTCCCTTATACGTATACTTGTGTAGTATATTGTAGATCGTATCATCCATATATATATATTTAGTCTCCCTGGTCAGTAGGCTCAGTGACTAGTTTGTGTGACGTCACGTGACGCTGTTGTGAGCCCTTCGCGCCTGGGATCCTTCTCAGTTCCGTTAGACCTACCAAGCAGCTACAGGCAGGCTGGGCCTCCCTCTTCACACTCTGCAATATAGTGTTACCATCCAACAAGTGTGTTTATCTCCAACCTTCATATCTCCTACGAACCCCCACGACAGTCCAAGTCGGACCGAAACGTCGTCGTAAGCTCCTCTCTTCTATGTGCGGGTTATCTGTGTATCGCAGGCCTATATCGGACACCTCATTTCTCGTTTCTTGTTCTCTCTGTCTCTCATCCTTCATCTTCTTCGCTGGTCTAACAACAACAGAACAAGCCCATCAAAATCCGCCAGAAAAACGCAAATATCTGGTGTCGACGAGACGCCAAAACCTGGTAAAAAAAAAATAGTCCAGACTTCGCAAAAAAGAACTATATAAATCCTTTAACAGGATTCACAAATTCGCCACAAGGAATGAAAATCTAATAAAAATCCATCAACAAAATGCGAAAGTATTTTTTTAAATGCATCCAAAAGTCGCCAAAATCTGGTGTAAATCCGTCCTCAAGGCATCCAAATCTGGCATTGTCTCGACAGAAATGCAGCAAAAATGTCTGTAACCTTCACACACCCTGGTAAAACATATCGACCAGCAATGGTACCCATCCATCAGGAAGCAGCTAGACAACTTTCTCTGCTTCATTCTCCCCCCCTCTCTCTCTCTCTCGCTCTCTCTTTGTCTGTCAGTGTCTCTCTCACACACACAAAGAGGCCAAGTGTCTATCGATAAATGCCTTTGATAACCAGTAGCAGACTGACACACACACACACACACCAGCACATACACTATACATACACACACATACATACACAAACACACACAATACATACACACATACATACACAAACACACACACATACATACACAAACACACACACACATACATACACACACACACAACACACACACACACACACACACACACACACACACACACACACACACACACACACACACACACACACACAACACACACACACACACACACACACACACATATATATATATATATATATATATATATATATATAGTGCCGAATAGGTAAAATTGGTCAATCACCAAGAACTCATATAAAATTAAGCCTTTCCTAAATTTTTCTCTTATACTTTTAAAGATAATTTTTTTCGGTCACAACTGGAAATTGAAGACTCAGATGAGCCACAGGGATGTTAGGAAGTATTTCTTCAGTCACAGAGTTGTCAGGAAGTGGAACAATCTGGAGAGAGACGTAGTGGAGGCAGGATCCGTACATAGCTTTAAGAAGAGATACAATAAAACCCATGTAGCAGGGAGAGAGTGGACCTAGTAGCGATGAGAGAAGAGGTGGGGGCCAGGAGCTGTGAATCGACCCCTGCAACCACAAATAGGTGAGTACAGGTCAGTTATAGAACACGTCGCTACCAAAGAAATGGCTTATAAACTTAAGGTTATGGTCTGAGAAGGAAGACTGTGTCCTTCGTGGTGGTACAACACTCAAGCCTGACCGGACACCCAAGCTTAGCACAACACTGACACCACTACCTCAAGTGCTCAGGTGTCAGAATTACCCAGACATACACAAATAACCCGCACATAGAAGAGAGAAGCTTACGACGACGTTTCGGTCCGACTTGGACCATTTACACAGTGTGACCGAAACGTCGTCGTAAGCTTCTCTCTTCTATTTCCGGGTTATTTGTGCATCGTTCCAGTCACGGTATTGTGCCTTTTTTGTTATTTACCCAGACATGCCATCAGGGCAGACATGACCACCCTTGACCGCTCTGGCAGATCAGAGATGGCAGCACCTACTTCGTCCTCGACCCAAACAATCCAACCTATTGCTTCAAATGAATTATGAGGCAGCGCTCCATTAAATACATTTCTCTCCAGTTAATTATGAGTTGCTTCTTTGCGGTTAACTATATATAAAAAAAGGATCATTTAGGTTAAACTAACTTAACTTTAACTAAAAAAGATATGTAATGCTGTAAGCGGATTAGATTGTTCAGAAAGTAACGCACGTAGATGCGTAAAAATATAACCGAATTAATTTGAGGTAAGTAAGTAAGTAAGTAAGTAAGTTTATTCAGGTATACACAAATACAGTTACATAGAATTATCATACATAGCAGAATATGTGTAGAGAACCTGGGATAACCCAAAAAAGTCAGACAGAGTGACTTATTTCCATTGTTTTCAGTGTTTGAGAAGGTACTGGGAGCTGACTTGTGTGTGACAAGAAATGACAGTCTGTAGCAGCACGCATTCACTACTACTACTGCTGCTGCAACTACTACTATTACTACTACTGCTGCTGCTGCTGCTAATACTACTACTACTACGACTCCTGCTGTTACTACAACTGTCTACAAGTACTATTACTACTACTACTGGTACTATTACTATGGTTGCTACTACTACTAGTATTACTACTACCACTACTGCTGCTACTACTACCACTACTGCTGCTACTACTACCACTACTGCTGCTACTACTACCACTACTACTGCTACTACTACCACTATTGCTGCTACTACTACCACTACTGCTGCTACTACTACCACTACTGCTGCTACTACTACCACTACTACTGCTACTACTACCACTACTGCTGCTACTACTACCACTACTGCTGCTACTACTACCACTACTGCTGCTACTACTACCACTACTACTGCTACTACTACCACTACTGCTGCTACTAGTACCACTATTGCTGCTACTACTACCACTACTACTGCTACTACTACCACTACTGCTGCTACTACTACCACTACTGCTGCTACTACTACCACTACTGCTGCTACTACTACCACTACTGCTGCTACTACTACCACTACTGCTGCTACTACTACCACTACTACTGCTACTACTACCACTACTGCTGCTACTACTACCACTACTGCTGCTACTACTACCACTACTACTGCTACTACTACCACTACTACTACTATGAGGACTGTTAAAGGATCGTGGAGTCATATAATACATGATATGGCGAACGTTCGATCCTTTATATGCAAATCAGAAAGTAGGTTTGCTGCCACTTACCGCTCCAATACTCCGAAATAGACATAGCATACGAAAGGTAAAGCAAGAGAGATGATAAATCGTACAGTGGGGAGAGAAATAAACATGCAGGCTATCGGTAAACGAACATTCCTGCAGCAGGGGCAGCAGGGGCAGCAGCGGCAGCAGGGGTGGCGGCGACGGCGGCAGCAGCCTCCGTCTTCGCCTCCGCCGCCGCCGCCGTCATGGGCTCACCACCCACATAAATCCTGGTCCCTACCAATAACCATCACCACACCCAAAGTTCACGTCTTACCATCAATTCTCACCATCAACTCTCCCCTCACTTGTAAACTGCACTAAAAAAAAATATTTTATGCCAGTGATAGCAGACAAGCAGAGACGGCGATATCAGAGGCAGTCACAACTGTAAACGCGGCGTTTACAACACTTGTTTATTTACCTCGTATACCTGAGACCGGTTTCCAGGTTCCACTATTCCCACAGACCAGACCTGGGACCTCACTTCCCTACTCGCTGCCTAATCAGCCAGGCCACTGCTACTGCAGTATTTATAGGTAGTGAGCAGGTAGGATGCTCCTGTCGATGGACCTTCATCTTTAAATTCGGGAGCTTGAAATCTCCTAAGAGGATAATACTTGATACAACATTTATCAGACATTCAACATAATTTTAGACATTATTTGATCGGTATTTTCCTATGCTGTTGCTGACAGTGTTTTGTGTAGGTGAATAAATTTTACTCTTCCGCGCTCTTATTTTACAGCAAGAACTTCTGCTGTACATAATACTGACAACAATTCTGCATAAAGTCTTCACACATTCCATTCCTGGCTGTAAATTATTTACTCTGTCATATCAAAACTTTTGAGATCCACACTTCACTTGCCAAGAATTAATGGGAATTTCTGCAGAAGCTACAAACATTAATATTATTTATCACTGTTTTTAGGACTGGCAGAGACAGAGACTTTATGAAGTTTACGTTGTTTTGATCTGATGGTTTTACTGGCTGAGCTGTGACTTGGTTTTGTATTAAGGTGTGTGGTGTGGCGTGGTGTGGCGTGGTGTGGCGTGGTGTGGCGTGGTGTGATGTGTGGTGTGGTGTGGTGTGGTGTGGTGTGATGTGTGGTGTGCGTGGTGTGGCGTGGTGTGGTGTGTGGTGTGTGTGTGTGTGTGATGTGTGTGTGGTGTGGCGTGGTGTGATGTGAGTGTGTGGTGTGATGTGATGTGTGGTGTGGCGTGGTGTGATGTGTGGTGTGGCGTGGTGTGGCGTGGTGTGGTGTGTGGTGTGATGGTGGTGGTGTGATGTGTGTTGTGGTGTGCGTGGTGTGATGTGTGGTGTGGCGTGGTGTGATGTGTGGTGTGGCGTGTGGTGATGTGGTGTGTGGCGTGAGTGTGATGTGTGGTGTGGCGTGGTGTGGGTGGTGTGGTGTTGGGTGTGTGGTGTGGTGTGATGTGTGTGTGGTGTGGCGTGTGTGATGTGATGTGTGTGGTGTGATGTGTGTTGGTGTGCGTGGTGTGATGTGTGTGTGGCGTGGTGTGATGTGTGGTGTGGCGTGGTGTGATGTGTGGTGTGGCGTGGTGTGATGTGTGGTGTGGCTGTGTGGCGTGGTGTGGTGTGTGGTGTGTGGTGTGTGTGTATGTGATGTGTGGTGTGGCGTTGTGTGATGTGTGGTGTGGTGTGATGTGATGTGTGGTGTGGCGTGGTGTGATGTGTGGTGTTGCGTGGTGTGATGTGTGGTGTGGCGTGGGTGATGTTGTGTGGTGTGTGTGATGTGTGGTGTGGCGTGGTGATGTGGTGTGGCGTGGTGTGATGTGTGGTGTGGCGTGGTGTGATGTGTGGTGTGGCGTGTGTGATGTGTGGTGTGGCGTGGTGTGATGTGTTGTGTGGCGTGGTGTGATGGTGGTGTGGCGTTGGTGTGTGGTGTGGCGTGTGTGATGTGTGGTGTGGCGTGGTGTGATGTGTGGTGCGGCTGTGTGTGTGTTGGTGTGTTCGTGGTGTTATGTGTGGTGCGGCGTGTGTGATGTGTGGTGTGGTGTGATGTTATGTGTGGTGTGGCGTGGTATTATGTGTGGTGCGGCGTGGTGTGATGTGTGGTGTGGTGTGATGTTATGTGTGGTGTGGCTGTGGTGTTTGTGTGGTGCGGGTGTGTGATGTGTGGTGTGGCGTGGTGTGATGTGTGGTGTGGTGGCGTGTGGGGTGTGCGTGGTGATGGTGGTGTGGCGTGGTGTGTGTGTGGTGTGGCGTGGTGGGTGTGTGTGGTGGTGGTGTGATTGTGGTGTGGCGTGTGGATGTGTGGTGTGTGTGATGTGATGTTGGTGTGCGTGGTGTGATGTGTGGTGTGGCGTGGTGTGATGTGTGGTGTGGCGTGGTGGGGATGTGTGGCTGTGGCGTGGTGTGATGTGGTGGTGGCGTGGTGTGTTGTGTTGGTTGTGGCGTGGTGTGATGTGTGGTGTGGCGTTGTGAGTTGTGGTGTGCGTGGTGTGATGTGTGGGTGGCTGGGGTTGTGTGGTGTGGGTGGTGTGATGTGTGGCGTGGTGATGGTGTGGCGTGGTGTGATGGTGGTGTGGTGTGTGATGTGTGGTGTGGTGGTGATGTGTGTGTGGCGTGGTGTGATGTGTGGTGTGGTGGTTTGCATGTGTGGGTGGTGTGATGTGTGTGTGGTGTTGGCGTGGTGTTGTTGTGGTGTGGCGTGGTGTGATGTGTGGTGTGGCGTGTGTGTGTGGTGTGGGTGTGTGATGTGTGGTGTGGCGTGGTGTGAGTGTGTGTGGTGGTGTGGTGTGGCGTGGTGTGATGTGTGGTGTGGCGTGGTGTATGTGTGGTGTGGTGTGGTGTAATGTGTGGTGTGGCGTGTGTGAGGTGTGGTGTGGCGTGGTGTGATGTGTTGGTGTGGCGTGGTGTGATGTGTGGTTGTGGCGTGGTGTGATGTGTGGTGTGCGTGGTGTGATGTGTGGTGTGGCGTGGGTGTGATGTGTGGTGTGGGCGTGGTGTGATGTGTGGTGTGGCGTGGTTGTGATGTGTGGTGTGGCGTGGTGTGTGGTGTGGCGTGGTGTGATGTGTGGTGTGGCGTGGTGTAATGTGTGGTGTGGTGTGGTGTATGTGTGGTGTGGGCGTGGTGTGATGTGATGTGTGGTGTGGCGTGGTGTGATGTGTGGTGTGGCGTGGTGTGATGTGTGTGTGTGTGATGTGATGTGATGTGTGGTATGGCGTGGGGTGGCGTGTGTGATGTGATGTGTGGTGGGGGCGTGGTGTGATGTGTGGTGTGGCGTGGTGTGATGTGTGTTGTGGTGTGATGTGATGTGGTGTGATGTTGGTGTGGCGTGGTGTGATGTGATTTGATGTGTGGTGTGATGTGATGTGTGTTGTGGTGTGATGTGATGTGTGTTGTGATGTGGTGTGATGTTCTGTGTGTACGTACTCTGCACAGTGCTGCACCATCTGCTGTTGTGGTACTTGGTGTCAGTACTGTGGTTCCTTGCAGTACTGGTGGTAGTTGTGGTACTTGGTGTCAGTACTGTGGTTCCTTGAAGTACTGGTGGTAGTTGTGGTACTTGGTGTCAGTACTGTGGTTCTTGCAGTACTGGTGGTAGTTATGGTGCTTGGTGTCTGGACTGTGGTTCTTGCAGTACTGGTGGTAGTTGCGGTACTTGGTGTAAGTACTGTGGTTCCTTGCAGTACTGGTGGTAGTTGTGATGCTTGGTGTCAGTACTGTGGTTCCTTGCAGTACTGGTGGTAGTTGTGATGCTTGGTGTCAGTACTGTGGTTCTTGCAGTACTGGTGGTAGTTGTGATGCTTGGTGTCAGTACTGTGGTTCTTGCAGTACTGGTGGTAGTTATGGTGCATGGTGTCTGGACTGTGGTTCTCGCAGTACTGGTGGTAGTTATGGTGCTTGGTGTCTGGACTGTGGTTCTTGCAGTACTGGTGGTAGTTGTGGTGCTTGGTGTCTGGACTGTAGTTTTTGCAGTACTGGTGGTAGTTGTGGTGCTTGGTGTCTGGACTGTGGTTCTTGCAGTACTGGTGGTAGTTGTGGTGCTTGGTGTCTGGACTGTGGTTCTTGCAGTACTGGTGGTAGTTGTGGTGCTTGGTGTCAGGACTGTGGTTCTTGCAGTACTGGTGGTAGTTGTGGTGCTTGGAAAAATAACTATGTTCATTCTCGAGTGCAAGACAGAGACTTTTTATGTCTCTCAATTTCACCTTTTCATTCTATATGTTTCTTCCTGTTTTCATCTGTTTGTTCCACGTCCTCATCTACTTTTCCATCTCTTTGCATGCGTTTATGTCTGCAACTAAAAGAAAAAACTGTGTCTGTGATGTTACGAGGTTCTCATGAGGAAGCTGGGTATTCTAGGTAAAACAAGAGTCTCTCCTGGAGTGAACTCTCACACATCTGGATGGTATAACCACGACTTTCAGCTGAAGCAAGTGTCCCCTTATTAGCATATTCATGCATTTCTTGGCCTCTAGGTATCTGAAATTTTTTCCATATTTGCATTTTCAAGTGGCATAATATTTACATATTTTGAGTTTTTCGATGACTCCGTCTGAGACGAGTTTTTACAAGTGACCGCTCACAGGACGTGTATGGGTGTACAATAAACGTATTAAACTAAAGCACATGTTAAATCACAGAGCGGGTGGGGCTCGAAACCATGGCAGGCGAGTCTTAAACCTCACAGGCCAGAGTGTTAACTACTGGACCAGGGGTGCTAACCACTGGACCAGTGGTGTTAACACTGGACCGCAATCTATACACGTGTCCCACCAATTTTCATTGAGAGCAGCAGTCGACTCACTCTTGTCACGCCAGTCTTTCAAAGTAAACCTCACTGATCTGAAATTGTGTAAATAGGACGCTCCATAGAAAGGGTGAGGTCGAGGAGAAGATGAGGTCAGGAAGGAGAGGGCGAAGTCGAAGAGGAGAGTGAGAATAATCTACAGGGGAATATTCATGAAAGACACACGAGCAACGGAAAAGACAGTCTTAATAAACATCCAATGTGTGAATCTTCTACCCTAACACTCAGCCCCTCCCTCTCCACCCTCCACCACCACTACCTACACACACGTATAGGTGAGTACACACACACACACACACACACACACACACACACACACACACACACACACACACACACACACACACACACACACACACACACACACAAATCTCTTACTCACCATAACTTCTTCCACATGAGGAAGGAAAAAAATGTTTTGAATGGAATTCGACTTTTGTTGGTGTGGTTCAACTGCTGGTTCCCACCTGCCGCCCTGCTCTCTGCTGTCACAAATGCTGATATATTATTCAAGGGGAATATGTATTTTCTGGGCCAGTGTCCTTCGTATTGGGCAAAAGTGGGGAGAACACGCTACTGCTAACTTGTGAAATTGTTGAAACGTGACAATAGAGGATAAAATTGTGTGTGGGGAGGGAGGCTGTGTATCAACCCATGCAAACATGGTTGTGTTTGTTAGGGGTTGATATACAGCTCCTGGTCGAGCCTCTAAAGTTGGGTTGACACACATTTACGAGATTATGGCCTCCGGTGCAATGATACGGTGAATACAGTTCAGAGAGAGTCCAAAATACCCTGAATGACAAACAAGGGAGCAATGAGCACACTAAGATACAACTCAATAAGTGTAAAGGGACAGAGACTCTTCAACTTCCTCCCTTCATACATCAAACGAATTGTCAACAGATCAATAATTGTCTTCAAGAGGAACTTGGTAAGTTCCTCAAGTCTGCTTCTGATCAGCCGGACTATGATGTCTATGAAGAACTGCAGGTGGCCAGCGCCAACAGCCTGGTTCATATGACTAACAACCAGGAGACCTAGTTTAAGACTTGGTCGTTTTCAGGTAACCTTCTGGTAAATAACCTACCGTTGCAGCGCCAGTCTGTTGGCAACCCTCTCAACCTTTCTCGAAACTGGTTAACCAGGTAGCCAGAAAAAGGAAGCCCGACCTTAGACCGGGCTGCGGGAAAACAGAAGAGCCCTTGAAACCCGTCACAGGTTTCACATATATACCATGACACTAGAAGAGAACTGCACACCGTGCATCCTCGAAGATGAACCATACTATACGTATGGTACTTTTGACCTTTGCTGGACTTCAATAGTTTTCCTACCCCTGCATCCTGACCCTGAGTCAGGTTTGTCAACTAGGCTGTTGCTGTTGGCGGCTCCATGACTCACATAGCCATCATAACCTGGTTGATCCGCTACTTGGCCGAGGTACTTGTCATATTTCCTCTTGAAGACTTTTACACTTGTTCCAGCAGTGTTTCTGATATCTTCTGGCAAGATGGTACAACATCGCGGATGTTGGTACAATATTCTCCTGAATAAATCTTCACACAAGAACAGAAATGCGCCGTTCAGGTTATGTTTACGTGTAGAGAGAGGTCTGGTGTGATGACAACTCCCAGACCCTTGTGTCCCTCCGAAGTGATAAATTTCTTCTGGTCTTCAGTTCCTTCACCCCGGGTTCAATACCATTAACTTGCTGGGGTTGAAATCCAGTAGCCACATAAATGACAGTTCATGTAATCAGTGGAAATCTTGTCTGCATATCTTTGACGTACCAGCACAAGGTTTAGATACTTGTTATAGCCTCGTAGACTGCCTGATCAATCAGGTTATTGGTCCCTCCGCTGTTTGTACACATCCTTCTATATTTCTCAAGCGCCATTTTGGTGTGCAGATTTGACATCTGGCCTCTAAGTACCTTCCATTCACACATCATGAAAGCCCTTGTCTCGGTTCACGGACGACCATTTCGAGTAGTCTCAAGCGGTTCTAGGAATTCAAAGTAGTTTGAGACGGTTCCAGGAAGAAAATTCCAGGTAGTTTGAGGCTGTTGCAGCAGTTTTGGTAGTTTACTGATTCTACGCGAGCAATAAAAGTTATCTGCATATTTTATAGGTCGAGAGAGAGACAGACAGACAGTTTCCACTGCCTTCTAACTTGCTTTACGGTTATAACTGCTGAACATTAGTGATAATTATCACTGTTGTTGGTAGCTGTCAGGAGACCTCGCTCTGGAAATAATAGTGTGTGTATTTGAAAGCTAATTTGGAATTTTCTTTTTTTTTTTGCCCAGTCGAAGCCCGGCGAGGCCCGGCGAGGCCCGGCGAGGCCCGGCGAGGCCCGGCGAGGCCCGGCGAGGCCCGGCGAGGCCCCGGCAAGGCCCGGCGAGGCCCGGCGAGGCCCGGCGAGGCCCGGCGAGGCTCGGCGAGGTGATCAATGTCAAAGGAGAGTACCTCCGATGCAACTAAACCTGATATCAAAACCGATTTTTGACGCCAACTGCAACCACCGGAAACATACAGTCATCGCCAGGGCTAGTACAACACTCCAGTCTCAGCTATCCAGGGCTAGTACAACACTCCAGTCTTAACTATCCAGGGCTAGTACAACACTCCAGTCTTAACTATGGAGGGCTAGTACAACAATCCAGTCTCAGCTATCCAGGGCTAGTACAACACTCCAGTCTTAGCTATCCAGGGCTAGTACAACACTCCAGTCTTAACTATCCAGGGCTAGTACAACACTCCAGTCTTAACTATCCAGGGCTAGTACAACACTCCAGTCTTAACTATCCAGGGCTAGTACAACACTCCAGTCTTAACTATGGAGGGCTAGTACAACAATCCAGTCTTAACTATCCAGGGCTAGTGCAACACTCCAGTCTTAACTATGGAGGGCTAGTACAACAATCCAGTCTTAACTATCCAGGGCTAGTACAAAAACTCCAGTCTTAACTATCCAGGGCTAGTACAACACTCCAGTCTTAACTATCCAGGGCTAGTACAAACACTCCAGTCTTAAAATATCCAGGGCTAGTGCAACATCCAGTCTTAACTATGGAGGGCTAGTACAACAATCCAGTCTTAACTATCCAGGGCTAGTACAACACTCCAGTCTTAACTATCCAGGGCTAGTAAAAACACTCCAGTCTTAACGATCCAGGGCTAGTACAACACTCCAGTCTTAACTATCCAGGGCTAGTGCAACACTCCAATCTTAACTATCCAGGGCTAGTACAACAATCCAGTCTTAACTATCCAGGGCTAGTACAACACTCCAGTCTTAACTATCCAGGGCTAGTACAACAATCCAGTCTTAGCTATCCAGGGCTAGTACAACACTCCAGTCTTAGCTATCCAGGGCTAGTACAACACTCCAGTCTTAACTATCCAGGGCTAGTGCAACACTCCAGTCTTAACTATGGAGGGCTAGTACAACAATCCAGTCTTAACTATCCAGGGCTAGTACAACACTCCAGTCTTAACTATCCAGGGCTAGTACAACACTCCAGTCTTAACTATCCAGGGCTAGTACAACACTCCAGTCTTAACTATCCAGGGCTAGTGCAACACTCCAGTCTTAACTATGGAGGGCTAGTACAACAATCCAGTCTTAACTATCCAGGGCTAGTACAACACTCCAGTCTTAACTATCCAGGGCTAGTACAACACTCCAGTCTTAACGATCCAGGGCTAGTACAACACTCCAGTCTTAACTATCCAGGGCTAGTGCAACACTCCAATCTTAACTATCCAGGGCTAGTACAACAATCCAGTCTTAACTATCCAGGGCTAGTACAACACTCCAGTCTTAACTATCCAGGGCTAGTACAACACTCCAGTCTTAACTATCCAGGGCTAGTACAACAATCCAGTCTTAACTATCCAGGGCTAGTACAACACCCCAGTCTTAGCTATCCAGGGCTAGTACAACACTCCAGTCTTAACTATCCAGGGCTAGTACAACAATCCAGTCTTAACTATCCAGGGCTAGTAACAACAATCCAGTCTTAACTATCCAGGGCTAGTACAGCAATCCAGTCTTAAATATCCAGGGCTAGTAACAACAATCTAGTCTTAACTATCCAGGGCTAGTACAACAATCCAGTCTTAACTATCCAGGGCTAGTACAACAATCCAGTCTTAACTATCCAGGGCTAGTAACAACAATCCAGTCTTAACTATCCAGGGCTAGTAACAACAATCCAGTCTTAACTATCCAGGGCTAGTACGACACTCCAGTCTTAACTATCCAGGGCTAGTACAACAATCCAGTCTTAACTATCCAGGGCTATTAACACCAATCCAGTCTTAACTATCCAGGGCTAGTACAACAATCCAGTCTTAACTATCCAGGGCTAGTAACAACAATCGTCTTAACTATCCAGGGCTAGTGCAACACTCCAGTCTTAACTATCCAGGGCTAGTACAACACTCCAGTCTTAACTATCCAGGGCTAGTACAACAATCCAGTCTTAACTATCCAGGGCTAGTAACAACAATCCAGTCTTAACTATCCAGGGCTAGTACAACAATCCAGTCTTAACTATCCAGGGCTAGTAACAACAATCCAGTCTTAACTATCCAGGGCTAGTAACAACAATCCAGTCTTAACTATCCCGGGCTAGTAACAACTTAGTGTTTTCTTATGAATAAAATATAATTATCGTGAACGGCATCAGTCTTCAGTGGTTAATGTCTTGTGTAACATCTGGAGTGTCAACCAGGGTCAACCAGGGCCAGCCAGGGTCAACCAGGGCCAGCCAGGGTCAACCAGGCCAGCCAGGGTCAACAGGGCCAGCCAGGGTCAACCAGGGTCAGCCAGGGTCAACCAGGGCCAGCCAGGGTCAACCAGGGCCAGCCAGGGTCAACCAGGGCCAGCCAGGGTCAACCAGGGTCAGCCAGGGTCAACCAGGGCCAGCCAGGGTCAACCAGGGCCAGCCAGGGTCAACCAGGGCCAGCCAGGGTCAACCGGGTCAGCCAGGGTCAACCAGGGTCAGCCAGGGTCAACCCGGGCCAGCCAGGGTCAACCAGGGCCAGCCAGGGTCAACCAGGGCCAGCCAGGGTCAACCAGGGCCAGCCAGGGTCAACCAGGGTCAGCCAGGGTCAACCAGGGTCAGCCAGGGTCAACCAGGGCCAGCCAGGGTCAACCAGGGCCAGCCAGGGTCAACCAGGGTCAGCCAGGGTCAACCAGGGTCAGTCAGGGTCAACCAGGGCCAGCCAGGGTCAACCAGGACCAGCCAGGGTCAACCAGGGCCAGCCAGGGTCAACCACAGCCAACCAGGGCCAACAAGGGCCAGCCAGGGTTAACCAGGGCCAGCCAGGGTCAACCAGGGCCAGCCAGGGTCAACCAGGGCCAGCCAGGGCCAAACAGGGCCAGCCATGGCCAACCAGAGCCAGTTAGAAACTAGCCAGAGACAATCAGGGCCAACCAGGACCAGCCAGAAAGAGCCACAATCAGCCAGGGAAAGCTACAGGTAGGGCCAGCCATGGCCAGACACTGCCAGTCAAGGCCAGCCAGGTTGCACCTAGCACCCCTCCTCCTCTGTTGTCCTCATCTGCCCGCGAAGCTCCAACAAAATCAGCGCCAGGCGGTGCTCCTGTTGGTCGACACTCACAACATTACAAAAAAGTTCCCGGGATAAATTTGGCTTTAGAATTACTGCAGTCAGGTCATTGTGACCCATTTTCTATGTTAATTTCGTGGCAGCAGAACTAGTGAGACTTTTTTCCCCTCGTATTTACAAGCTCTGTAAACCATTGTAAAAGTGAAATGTTTTTAAAAGTTTGGTAACCATAGCGCAGGCGTTTAGTTTCATATTCTTTATTTCTCACCGTACTGGGGAAATTGGTAAGGCGAGCTACGGTGTGTTTTGGTGAACTGTTTTCACAGCTCTGGTCAGACAAGTGGCCACCACTGAGCTACCCCGTAGGGTAGCTCAGTGGTGAGAGTCACGCCTCTCACCACTTGGGTCCAGGGTTCGAAACCCAGCAGAACTACTATCGAGTGTGAGCTTACTCACTGAAACTCACCGATTTGTGTCTGCGGGGGCTGAACTCCGACTCCTGGCCCCGTCTCTTAACCTTCAACGGCAGGCATTACTAGTTACCGACCTCTTGAGGCCTATCATATCTACTCTTAAAACTATGTATGGAGATCGCCTCCGCCCGTTCCTCGTATATTGATTTCCACTTTCCTACTACCATGAGACTGAAGAAGTCCTAAGATCCCAGTGACTCCCTGTAACTTTTATATGGCGAGGACCTTGTACCTGGTCCTCATGCTATTAAAAAGTCCGTCCTTATATGCTTTATCAATTCCTCTGAGTACTTTATACCTCGCAATCATTTTCCTCCTTGTCCTCTCTTCCAGGGTGATCAGGTTCAATTCCTTCAGTCTCTATCTGGGATATAAATCTGGTACGTGTGGGGGAGGGAGGGTGGAGGGAGGGAGAGAGAGAGAGAGAGAGAGAGAGAGAGAGAGAGAGAGAGAGAGAGAGAGAGAGAGAGAGGAGAGAGAGAGAGAGAGAAGAGAGAGAGGAGAGAGAGAGAGAGAGAGAGAGAGACAAGAGGAGAGGAGGAGAGAGAGAGACGAGAGAGAGAGAGAGAGAGAGAGAAAAAGAGAGCGAGGAGAGAGAGAGAGAGAAGATGAGAGAAGAGAGAGAGAGAAGAGAGAGAGAGAGAGGAGAGAGAGAGAGACGAGAGAAGAGAGGAGAAGGAGAGAAGAGAGAGAAAAAGAGAGCGAGGAGAGAGTGAGAGAGGAGAGAGAGGAAGAGAGAGGAGGAGAGAGAGAGAGAGTGAGAGAGAGAGAGAGAGAGAGAGAGAGAGAGAGAGAGAGAGAGAGAGAGAGAGAGAGAGAGAGAGAGAGAGAGAGAGAGAGAGAGAGAGAGACCATTAATAGCTCAGCCGTATATTTGTATAAATTTGAGTGGAGGCGAGATGATGAATGTCAGCGTTGACGGCCTCACTACCACCTTCATCTGCCATTCCCATATCTTAATTCATGTGGTACATTCTCTGAGGCCTGAGCTCAGGTCTTCCCTTCCACTCCCTTCCACAGTGTTCAGGACAGACTAACAGGAGCTAGAAAATATCACCACAACAAAAGAAGCGATTAAACTAATAAAAGTGCCTGACGAAATAAAAGCAACGGAATTTCCATAGGTGTTGAGAGAAGCTACACCCCTGTGCAACACAACACCAAAGGTCTTCAACTAGTAGCTGCAGACAGGACAGTTGGAATAAAAGCGGAAAAAAGGTGCAGGTGGTTATTGAATTACAGGCCAGTGGGCATTGAATTTCAGGCTACCACCTTTAACGCGAATATTATCAAAAGTTTTGGAGAAAATTGTAAGAAAAAATGTACTGAAGCGCCGGGAGACAAGAGTTCTTAGAAAAAGCAAGGTTCTAAAGATGAGAGATCCTGGCTTATAAACATGCAGGAGTTTTATAACACAGCTAAGAGATATGAAGCAAAATAGATAAGGATGGGTGATCTACACCTTCCAGGACTGCAATAAAGCATCTGACACAGTACCACACCAGAATATGTTCCAAAAATTAGAAAAAGCACAGGTATAAAGAGTAAAGCACTCTAGTGGACCAGGGAAACAAGAGTTACTATTGGATGAGACCTCACAAAAGACGCGAGTAACGAGTGGGGTCCCCAGAGCCTTAGCACCAGAACCACTACTGCCTCATACATGTGTAAATGACGTGCGAAAGAGGAAGGAGTTGTATGTGTGTCTGCTGACGATGCAAAACCAATGAAAAAGATAAGAACAGGAGAAGACAAAGATAAACTTTAGGAAGAGTGAACAAGCTGCAAATGTGGTTTAACAAATGACTGCTAGGGTTCAATATAAACAAATAAAAGGTCATGCAGACTGGAGGTGAAGGAAAAACGGACACAATACTGTCTAGGAAACAAGCTGCAGGTGTCAATTTAGGACCCTCGTAGCCTCGCCGTGAGCCAGATATTTCTGCTAATTGCCTGCTCAACGCAAGTGTTGCTGTTGGCGGCCAGCTGACCCAACTAGCCATTACAGACTGGTTGAGATGGCACTTGGAAGAGGTAGCGAGTGAAGAATAAATTTTTTCCGAATATATTTCTGACTGCTGGTAGCAGGTTGAAGAGTCTTGCACCACTGACGTTTCCAAATTGTTCTCTCACTGTGCCCGGGGCTCGTATGATTTAGAATGGTTCTCCAATCTCTACACGCGACATATACCTGGGGTATACATGGAGGTTCTTTCGGAGGGCAACGTCCCCGCGGCCTGGTCCTACAGTACAGCCTCCACCACATCTAACACACGCAGCGACACGAAAATGTTCTATGATTTGCAACCAGGTTAGTTCTAGAACTGAGAGGGATATACCTAGGAGAGATTGAAGGAACTAATCTGATGATTTTGAGAGAAGGACTGTGGGAGACACAATGACATAAAATTTTAAGAAGAATTGACAGGACAATAAAGAATAGACTGAATTAAGAGGACCAGGGATAAGGAAAACTGGTGGAGCTGAAGACGCAAATGAGTCAAAGGTATGTAAAGTACTTTCTTAGTCTCAGTGTGGTTGAAAGGTGGAATGAGCAGGATGAAATTCTGAGGTACACTCATAAGCTCGAGATGCGGGTCATCATATGACTAATACCTACGTCAAGAAACACTTATCCTGTTTCCTGACAAACCTTACTAACTGAACACTCAATGTACTTTACCAGAGTACAGAAGATACTGCCAGTGAAGCCAAAAATCAGTAATTCCGGTCAAACCATTGTGAGAGGCGAGGCCAGGAGACTCGACCTCCACAAACCCCAACCCTCCACCAACACCCACTCACGACAGACTTCCATAAATCCTGGAGTGTCCCGGGAGACGAAAGTATCTCAGAAATCTGAAGGAATATACCGGCTAGTTGTCTATCCCCTCACACTGTATGGTGCACAGGTGCTATTGTCTAGAGACTGTGCAGAGACCGCCCCTCACCAGCCTGCAGGGAGACCAGCCCTCACCAACCTGCAGGGAGACCAGTCCTCACCAACCTGCAGGGAGACCAGTCCTCACCAACCTGCAGGGAGACCAGTCCTCATCAATCTGCAGGGAGACCAGTCCTCACCAATCTGCAGGGAGACCAGTCCTCACCAATCTGCAGGGAGACCAGTCCTCACTAACCTGCAGGGAGACCAGTCCTCACCAACCTGCAGGGAGACCAGTCCTCACTAACCTGCAGGGAGACCAGTCCTCACCAACCTGCAGGGAGACCAGTCCTCACCAACCTGCAGGGAGACCAATCCTCATCAATCTGCAGGGAGACCAGTCCTCACCAATCTGCAGGGAGACCAGTCCTCACCAATCTGCAGGGAGACCAGTCCTCACTAACCTGCAGGGAGACCAGTCCTCACTAACCTGCAGGGAGACCAGTCCTCACTAACCTGCAGGGAGACCAGTCCTCACCAACCTGCAGGGAGACCAGTCCTCACTAACCTGCAGGGAGACCAGTCCTCCCTAACCTGCAGGGAGACCAGTCCTCACTAACCTGCAGGGAGACCAGTCCTCACCAACCTGCAGGGAGACCAGTCCTCACCAATCTGCAGGGAGACCAGTCCTCACCAACCTCCAGGGAGACCAGTCCTCACCAACCTGCAGGGAGACCAGTCCTCACCAACCTGCAGGGAGACCAGTCCTCACCAACCTGCAGGGAGACCAGTCCTCACCAATCTGCAGGAAGACCAGTCCTCACTAACCTGCAGGGAGACCAGTCCTCACCAACCTGCAGGGAGACCAGTCCTCACTAACCTGCAGGGAGACCAGTCCTCACCAATCTGCAGGAAGACCAGTCCTCACTAACCTGCAGGGAGACCAGTCCTCACCAACCTGCAGGGAGACCTACCTATGTTTAGTACAGTAATAAAACCAAAACTACCAATCTGCTACAGTAATAAAACCATCATTACCTAGGTCTAGTACAGTAATAAAACCATCAGTGTAATTAGATCTAGTACAGTAATAAAACCATAACTCTAACTAGGTTTCTGACATAACACTAATTCCACTAGACTTTGAGAAAGCCATTGACAACATACCTATGCACTCAGCCACAGGCCCAGACTCGTGGAACCTGTGTTCATTAAGAACTGCAAGAAATCCCTTTCGCGTGTCCTAAGTATATTATGGAGAATGAGCTTAAACACGTGTGAAATTCCAGTCACTAAAAACAACGGATATAGCCCCACTCCATAAAGGTGGCAGCAAAGCAATAGCTAACAACTATAGAACAATAGCTTTAACGTCCCACATTATAAAAATCTCTGAAAGAGTTCTAAGAAGCACGACTGCAAACCACATGGATACTCAACAACTGCCCAATCCAGGGCAACATGGGTTCAGGGCAGGCCGTTCCTGCCACCCGCAACTACTGGATCACTATGATATGGTCTTGGATGCACTGGAATACACACAGAATGCAGATGTAATATACACAGATTTCGCAAAAGCCTTTGACAAGTGCGATCATAGTGTAATAGCACACAAAATGCGTGCTAAAGGGATAACTGGCAAAGTGGGCAGATGGATCTTCAACTTTCTAATCAATCCAACACAGAGAGTAGTGGTAAACAGAGTTAAATTGGAAGCTGCCATAGTGAAGATCTTTGTTTCAAAAGGCACCGTACTCGCCCCTATCCTATTCCTCATCCTCAAATCAAACATAAACAGATATGTAAACCATAGTGTCGTGTCATCTTGTGCAGACGATACTAGTATCAGCATGAGACTGTCATCCATTGAGGACGCGGTTAACCTCCAAGAAGATATGAACCAAGCTTTCCAGTGGGCAACGGAAAACAATATGATGTTCAATGAAGACAAATTCCAACTACTCCGTTATGGAAAACTGGAGGAAATAATAACTAGAACTGAGTATACTACAAACTCGAATCACACAATAGAGCGGAAAAGTAATGTGAAGGACCTGGGAGTGGTAATGTCTCAGGATCTTACCTTTAAAGATCACAACAGTGCCACTATCACATCTGCGAGGAAACTGATAGGATGGATAATGAGAACATTCAAGACAAGAGATGCCAAGCCAATGATGATCCTTTTTAAATCACTTATTCTCTCTAGGCTGGAATACTGCTGTACATTAACATCTCCACTCAAGGCAG
This sequence comes from Cherax quadricarinatus, assembly GCF_026875155.1. Taxonomy (NCBI): domain Eukaryota; kingdom Metazoa; phylum Arthropoda; class Malacostraca; order Decapoda; family Parastacidae; genus Cherax; species Cherax quadricarinatus. The sequence continues at coordinate 2,022,599 of NC_069419.1, read as the reverse complement.
GTGAAATTGCAGATCTAGAGAACTGCACATATAAGTTCCATCAAACACCTTAACTATTGGGAACGCTTGGAAGCACTTGACTTGTACTCACTGGAGCGCAGGCGAGAGAGATGCATTATAAATTACACATGGAAGATCCTGGAGGGACTGGTCCTAATCTGCACACAGAAATCACTCCCTACGAAAGCAAAAGACTTGGCAGGCGATGCAACTTACCCCCAGTGAAAAATATGGGTGCCATTAGTACACTAAGAGAAAACACGGAGGCTGCTGACTGTTCAACAACCTTCCACCAGCTATAAGGGATATTACCTATAGACCCCTGGCTGCCTTCAAAAGGGAGCTGGACAGATACCTAAAGTCAGTGCCGGATCAGCCGGGCTGTAGTTCGTACGCTGGACTACGTGCGGCCAGCAGTAACAGCCTAGTAGATCAGGCCTTGATCCACCGGGAGGCATGGTCATGCACCGGGCCTCGGGGGCGTTGATCCCTGGAATACCCTCCAGGTAGACTCCAGGTAGGTCTAGTACAGGAATTAAACCATCACTACCTAAATCTACCCAACACTTTCGGTCTCAACTATTTAAAGCTCAATAAAGAAATAAATCGTGCGTCTGGCAGGTGTATATCAGGCGTGGGTGTGGCTTCCATGGCGCTGCCGACACCTGCGGTGTAATCGATCGTACCGGACCTCCCTCTCTCTCTCTCTCTCTCTCTCTCGCTCCTCACATATATATATATATATATATATATATATATATATAATATATATATATATATATATATATATATATATATATATATATATATATATATAGTCAGTGTCAAGCTAAAATAAAAAAAATTGCTTAGCCACCGAGTAAAATTTTTTGGAAAAATAAATTAATGTAATTTGTTGTGGAGGGAGAGGGTATGTCTGAATGTGAGAGAGTGAGAGGGTATGTCTGAATGTGAGAGAGTGAGAGGGTATGTATTTGATTTGTGAGGAGAGGTAGGGATTGGTAGTGGAGAAAGTGAGTGGGTTGACCAAGTGGTCAACAAAACAAGCTCTCAAGCCCCCCCCCCCTCCTCTCATCATACTACAGGTGCGTTCATTATAATCGCGGACATTTGGCTGTTACTTCGTCTTCCATGGACGCCACCCGTCTGTGGACAGATCCCTGGCAGCTCGAGTCTCGTGTACCGTCCTGTCGCTGCCATCTCGTAGGACGCGTCCCTCACATCTCGCCATCTCATCACACATCCTAGTCCCATCTCTGAGGGATCTGTCCTGACCTCCACATCTCATGTGGGACGCAGTCCTGGATCGTCTCGCCGTCATCATAATGGGACTCGTCGCTGCGTCTCGCCACTCGAGTGGGACATGTCCTGGACGCTCGCCATCTCGTGTGGGACGTGTCCTGGACGCTCGCCGTCTCGTGTGGGACGCGTCCCTGGACGCTCGCCGTCTCGTGTGGGACGCGTCCCTGGACGCTCGCCATCTCGTGGAGGACGCGTCCCTGGACGCTCGCCGTCTCGTGGGGACGCGTCCCTGGACTGGGCCTTCAAATTAGCCGAGGTAGTATAACAGTTTCAGGAATCTTTCTACTTCCGGAGCCCGGCCATGGGCCAGGCTCCGGTAATTTTACTAACATTATGAACTTCAGCAGAAAATAACTGAACACTGTCTAAACATACACTGAGAGACTAACTGTAAACACAAGTGGAAAGACCAACAGTCTTCTAAGTGCGGATTATTCGCTCTATTTAGTTATTTATCAAGTTCTATCAAGTCCACAGAGCTCAATATTACAGATTGCATAAAGCTCTACTAAGGTTGAACTGAACCAATCATCCTGCCGCTAGAAGTGAACCAATCATCCTGCCGCTAGAAGTGAACCAATCATCCTGCCACTAGTGAACCAATCGTCCTACCACTAGAAGTGAACCAATCATCCTGCCACTAGAACTGAACCAATCATCCTGCCACTAGAACTGAACCAATCCTACCATTAAAACTCAACTAATCCTACCACTAGAAGTGAAACAACCAATCATCCTGCCACTAGAAGTGAACCAATCCTACCATTAAAACTCAACTAATCCTACCACTAGAAGTGAAACAACCAATCATCCTGCCACTAGAAGTGAACCAATCATCCTGCCACTAGAAGAGAACCAATCATTCTGCCACTAGAAGTGAACCAATCATTCTGCCACTAGAACTGAACCAATCCTACCAGTAGAACTCAACTAATCCTACCACTAGAGGTGAACCAATCATCCTGCCACTATAAGTGAACCAATCAACCTGCCACTAGAAGTGAACCAATCATCCTGCCACTAGAAGTGAACCAATCATCTTGCCACTAGAACTGAACCAATTATCCTGCCACTAGTATGAATCAGTCATCCTGCCACTAGAACTAAACCAATCATCCTACCACTAGAACTGAACTTGATCCTGCCACTAGAACTGAACCAATCGTCTTGCCACTAGAATGAACCAATCATCTTGCCACTAGAATGAGCCAATCATCCTGCCACTAGGACTGAACCAATCATCTTGCCACTAGACCTAAACCAATCATCCTGCGACAAGGACTGAGCCAATCATCCTGCCAATAGACCTGAACCAATCCTACCATTAGAAATGAACCAATCACCCTGCCATTGGAATTTAACCAATCATCCTGCCACAACGACTCAATTAATCATCCTGCCAGAAGACCTGAACCAATCATCCTACCAGCAGAACTGAACCAGTCATTCTGCCACAAGGACTGTGCCAATCATCCTGCCACAAGGACTGTGCCAATCATCCTGCCACAAAGACTGTGCCAGTCATTCTGCCCTAAGGACTGTGCCAATCATCCTGCCACAAGAACTAAACCAATCATCCTGCCACGAGGGTTAAACCAATCATCCTGCCACAAGGACTGAACCAATCATCCTACCATGAAGACTGTGTCAATCATCCTGACAAGGATTGAACCAATCATCCTGCCACAAGGACTGTCAATCATCCTGTCACAAGGACTGTGTCAATCATCGTGCCACAAGGACTGTCAGTCATCCTGCTACAAGGACTGTGTCAGCCATCCTGCCATAAGGACTGAACCAATTATCCTGCCACAAGAACTGTGTCAATTATCCTGCCACAAGAACTGTGTCAATTATCCTGCCACAAGAACTGTGTCAATTATCCTGCCACAAGAACTGTGTCAATTATCCTGCCACAAGAACTGTGTCAATTATCCTGCCACAAGAACTGTGTAAATTATCCTGCCACAAGAACTGTGTCAATTATCCTGCCACAAGAACTGTGTCAATTATCCTGCCACAAGAACTGTGTCAATCATCCTGCCACAAGAACTGAACCAGTGATCCTGTTACAAGGACTGGGTCAATCATCCTACATTAACATTCTCATGACTGGATGTGTTTATTAACATAATTCTGAGTTGACTAGTCAGAGATAACTCAACATGCAAAAGAATCTCTCTTGCTACGTCAAAATAATATTGCGACATGTTAGAGCATGAGACTCGCAGCTATATTACAGTTAGGAAACTAAGAATTTTATGTGGCAAGTGCAGCAACACTCTGAGTTTCATTATAATATATATTATATTATATATATATATATATATATATATATATTTATATATATATATATATATATATATATTTATTATATATGTGTATGTATGTATGTGTGTATGTGTGTGTGTGTGTGTGAGTGCGTGTGCATGTACACACACACCAAGTCGCCGACAGCAACACACTGCAAACTACACAAATGTTCACACAGAGCAACAATACTCAGGTATTTTACCTGTAGACAACTGCGAGTGTCACTGACCTGGTGTCATACCAGGTCTCCTCGTTGACGACCCCATCAATCAGGTTGATGGTGCAAGCAGCACGCAGCCATATACATGTAAAGCCCAGCTAATGAGGAAATGATCTGAAGTTATCAAGGTACCTCTTAAAGGCAGATAAAAGTCTACTGGTAAGTCTCCTTATGTATGAAGGGTGTTGGAAAGTCTTGTCCATTTACACTTCTGGAGTTCTCTTGGCGTGCGCATTGCACCCCTACTTTTTGAGGGACGTATTTTGCACCGTTTAACGAGTGTCTTGCTTTCGTGGGAGTGATGTTGGTGTGCAGATTCTCAATCAATCCCTCCTGATTTTTCCAGTTGTAAATAATGATGGACATTTCTCTGCTGCGTTCTAGATAGAGTACAGTACGAGGGACTTCAGGCGTTCCCAATAATTTAGGTGTTTGAATAAATTTATACGTGCAGTGAAGGTGGCCAGCAGCTCTCCCTCGTCTCCGCCCCCCGACCCCGTGGTTACCAACCCCGATCAACGTGCCATCTTCAAAATCCTATTTGTCCTCGTAATCCTCCAGCCTAAAGGCGGCGATCCAGTCCTCGTTACTCTGCCTCGACTGTCTTTGATGTGTGTGTGTATGTGTGTCCTCACCTATATGTGGTTGCAGGAGTCGATTCACAGCTCCTGGCGCCGCCTCTTCACTGGTTGATACTAATTCACTCTTTCCCTGCTCCATGAGCTTAATCATACCTCTTCTTAAAGCTATGTATGGAACTTGCTTCCACTACTTCACTCTCCAGATTATTCCACTTCCTGAGAACTCTAAGGCTAAATAAATACTTCTTAACATCCCTATGACTCATCTGGGTTTTCAGCTTCCAACTGTGTCCCCTTGTTCCTGTATCTCATCTCTGAAACATTCGAGCCCTGTCCACCTCGTCAATTTCTCTCAGTATTTTGTACGTTGTTATCATGTCCCCCTTATCCCTCCTATCCTCTAGTGTCATCAGGTTGAGTTCCCTTAACCTCTCCTAAAACATACCCCTCAGTTCCGGGACTAATCGTGTTGCAAATTCTTGGACTTCCTCCAATTTCGTGACGTGGTTGACTAGGTGAGGGTTCCATACTGGTGCTGCATACTCTAGTATAGGCCTGACGTACACGGTGTACAAGGCAGTGAATGAGTCCTTACTCAGATGTCTAAATGCTAATCTCAGGTTTGCCAATCGCCCATATGCTGCAGCAGTTATTTGATTGATGTGTGCCTCAGGAGACATGTTCGTTATAATGCTTACCCCAAGATCATTTTCTTTAAGTGGCATTTGCAGCCTTTGATTTTCTAACCTGTACGCCATCTGCGGTCTCCTGTATCCTTCCTGGGGTTAAACTCCAGGATCCATTTGTCGGACCTGACTTGTAGTTTGTCCAGATCCCCTTGAAATCTTAACTGATCCTCGCCCGCTTGGATTCTCCTCATCAGTTTCACATCATCAGCGACCAGTGACGCTTCTGAATCTATGCCTACCACCATGTCATTCACGTATACAAGAAACAGCACCGGACCTAGAACTGACCCTTGTGGAACCCCACACGACACATGCGCCCACTCTGGCACTTCAGCACGTACCAACACTCGTTGTTTCCTTCCTGTCAGGTATTCTCTGATTCATTGCAGTACTTTCCCTATTATACCTGCCTGCTCCTCTAATTTTTGCACCAGTCTCTTGTGTGGTACTGTGTCAAAAACCTTCTTGCAGTCCAAAAAGATGCAATCTACCCATCCCTCTCTCTCCTGTCTTACTTCTGTTACCTTATCGTAGAACTCAAGTAGATTTGTAACACAGGATTTCTCATCTCTGAAGCCGTGCTGATTGTCATGTATGAGTCCAATCTATTCATTGTGTTCCACCACTGTTCTCCTGGTAATCTTCTCCATGACTTTACATACTATACAAGTCAGTGACACTGGTCTGTATTTTAACGCTGCCTGTCTGTCTCTTTTCTTAAAAATTGGAACTACATTTGCTGTCTTCCACGCCTCAGGCAACTACCCAGTTTCGATTGATTTATTGTAGATTGTCGCTAGCGGCACACACAGTGTGTGTGTGTGTGTGTGTGTGTGTGTGTGTGTGTGTGTGTTGTTGTGGTGTGTGTGTGTGTGGTGTGTGTGTGTTGTGTGTGTGTGTGCGCGTGCGTGCGTGCGTGCGTGCGTGCGTGCGTGCGTGCGTGCGTGCGTGCGTGCGCTCCACTTTCGACTTTGTTATTCTACGTTATTTGGGCTATCCTAGGTTAAATCTACATCGTGTACTGATTTGTGTTTACCTGGAGTTTACCTGGAGAGAGTTCCGGGGGTCAACGCCCCCGCGGCCCGGTCTGTGACCAGGCCTCCTGGTGGATTAGAGCTCTGTACCATCAAATACATTGTAAAAAAAAAAAAAACTTTTAGGTCTCGTGTCCTCCGAGTGTCGGCGCTGCTCCCGTTTTCTTTTCTTCACGTTCCTTCTCTAGGGTAACTAAGGTACCTTGCATCACGCGCTCATTAAAAAACTTCTGTTTTTACCGCGGCCAAACTCCATCGCTATATTGCTTCAACTTTTCTTCATTTTCATATAATTCGGAGCTAATTTCATTCCTCTACCCCTGGCAATCTGTTTCTTTGCCATTATAGTCTAGAAAGTTGTCTTCTATTGCACATTCCGCTGTGTTTACTGCCCGTCTTTTTTGGTGCCATTACAGGAGCCTTGTCCTGGAACGCTGCGGACAATTCAGTCTCTGAGGGGTAAAGACAATTATTACTCAGGCTGTTTGGGGAAACTCTGAGGACAATGAGAGGATATACAGGATTCTACTGAAAATTGAGAACACCCGCAGTGTGCCGCTAGCCTATTCTACAGAGCTGCGCAAAGTTTTCCTGGCATAACCCATCTCACGGGTTAATTTCCGTATATCAGGTAATAAAATCTGCCGGCCTGAGCTGGGAAACTTCAGGAAGACGATGAGGATATCGTCAAAATATTTCTCTACAAGTTCAGCAGATGCTACAGGTTTATAGTTGTTGTTTAGGCAGAGCTGGAGTTACCGTTACTATACTTTGTAATTACCATCTCTCAGGATGACCCATCCAACACACAATGTGGAAAGATATTATCATTTAGGAATATTATAAATCAATGATTCTAAATTATAATATATTTTCAAATTCTATGTCCACTATGTGTCAGATAAATAATTTTGAGAGGTGGTAATTCCCAAGTACGAACGAAATATTTAAAGCTACAGGCGTATACGTGTGTATGATACAGTGTTAAGGGGAGGCTGTGTTAAGGGGAGGCTGTGTTAAGGGGAGGCTGTGTTAATGGGAGGCTGTGTTAAGGGGAGGCTGTGTTAAGGAGGCTGTGTTAAGGGGAGGCTGTGTTTAAGGGGAGCGTGTGTTAAGGGGAGGCTGTGTAAGGGAGGCTGTGTTAAGGGGAGGCTGTGTTAAGGGGAGGCTGTGTTAAGGGGAGGCTGTGTTAAGGGGAGGCTGTGTTAAGGGGAGGCTGTGTTAAGGGGAGGCTGTGTGACGACTCACACACTACAAGAAACTGTGAGAACTTTTCATTTTCCACCTAACTGGATACATCGACAGGATGCTGCTACAATTTTCTACTGTTATGTTTCTCTGCAATATTCCATCATGCAGGATGGAGCTCATGCAAGGTGTTGAAATTCGTCAGCTTGAGCTGGGAGACTTCAGTGGGACACTGAGGCTATCATCAAGTATTCTAGCAAGGGTTCAACAGCTACGACAGCTTGAAAGGTTTCCTTCCAGCTTAGCTGGAGTTACTATCACTTGGAATTGCCATCACTGATGATAGTCTATCCCATACACAGGCGAAATGGCATTTTTATGAAGATGTCCCCATCAACGTGCACACCTGGAAAGGGGGGAAAGAAAAAAAAGGGGCAAACCGAGGATGGAGGGGATCTCTGACCACAACACAACAGGCAAAAACTCCAACTGCAATAAACAATGGATAAGACTTTCAGTAGAAAGCAGGGAGTACGTACGTACATAAGAATGTAGGAACACTGCAGAAGGCCTACTGGCCCATACGAGGCAGGTCCTTACACACGTACAGGTACGTACACACACACTACATCTTCATGCTGTCAGAGACTTCCCACTACAATCTTCCCTGCCATCCCTATTCTACGAATTTCGTTATCATCTTCCTCACCTTCCTTCCTTCTCCTGCTGCGTGGTTTGAGGAGTGTGGCAGGAGTGGAGAGACAGGAGCCGGGGAGAGGTGCAGTGATGAGCAGCGGCCGCCTCCACCTCTGCTGCAGGAGTCATCAAATTTCTGCTTTATTTCCTTCCTGTCGCCACCTACCCTGTCTCCTGCCACACCTCCTGCTCCCACACCACGCAAACCCAACCTCATATAAACAAGCACTGTCCCACACTACACAAACCCAATCTCATATATACACAGGCACAAACTGGCCACCGCACCGGTCTAGGTAATACATACACAATGATCGGTATTGAGACCAGTACTCTTCTGTACAAAAGAATGACATATCCGTTTGCAGATACTGGAAAATTAATAAGGAGAATAATAAATGATAATTACAAGGAAAAGCGACAAAATGCAGGACTCGTCAGGCATGTGGTTATTGAGAGCGGGCCGCGGGGGCGATTACCCTCCGAATACACCAATCAGGTGGGAATGCAATCCCCAGAAAATATGAAGTTATGAAAACTGGGGAAAGTGAAAGAAGTTGAGAAATCGAGCACAGACTCGGAGAAACAGAGGATAGAAATTTCACTCAAATTTAGAGGTAAGCATAGCGCCAAGCACATCGCCTGAGGCGCACATCAACCTCTGCATCGAATGCTCGTTTGGAGAACCTGAGTTAACTTTCAGGAAACTTAACAGAAAGTCACTCAATACCTTTAAAGGACATTTGGAGTATTCAGCACCAGCAAAGTTATCGATAACGGGCAGATGTTTGTAAAGAGGCAAGTACCCGAGTTTGAGGGGCCAAGCTTAGAGAATAGAAGGGGGAGACATGACACAAAATATTCGGATGACTTGACAGGGCGGTCAGGGATAGACAAAGGCGACAACGGGTACACAAGGACAAAGTTGGAAGTTAAAGACACAGAGGAGTCCCAAGAATGTCAATTTTTCTTAAGCTTCAACGCGGCTAGAAATTGAAATGAACTGAACATAGTGGAGACCGTCTCCAAACCTAGTTTTATGAATAGGTATAACAAAGCCGACGAGGTTAGGAAAGAGATACACCCAACACATGAACACAGGCACAAACAGGAGGTTAGACTCGACCCCCCACAACCACCAACATGTTAGTACTCGAGTCTATCCATAGGATTTCATGTACATTTCGATTATTTTCTCATTTGTATTTGCATAATATAAATACGCAGAGATCAATCCCATGGACGTGCGTCGAGCAAAACGACATAGAACGAATTTAAAAATATATAGAATAAAGAGAAGAGGAAAAAATTAAAATTGGTAAGTTACAATTTATGTCGCAACACTACGTGTTCTCTTAGTTGTGCGCGCTGTGTTGAGTTTTCTCTCTGAACTGCGTGTCCGTGTTAATTTGAGTTTCCGAAAGCTGCGTGTCCTCTTTCAGGTTTATGTCCTCTTAAAATTGCGTGTCCCCCTGGCGTTGCGTGCATTATTAGTTTCCTCTTACATATGAGATGAGTTGCATTTTTTCATGCATATCCCTATTGAGCTGCAAGTGATTAAGAGAGACTAATTATTGAAGTTTTAGTTAGACTCCTCAACTCTTCGCTTTTCCTGGAGGCGGTGGACGGCCTGGGGAACATGGGACAGAGTTAAAAAGGAATGAAAAAGAAGTTTGGGGAGGACCAGGACGGAGGAGGAACAATAGAAAGGAGGACAGGATCAAAGAGATATTTTTACTTTTCGGTTTGTGCACAAGACATCAATTTTCTCCTGTAAGAACCTGGTTCATAGAGAATACAGTGATAATGTTCAAAAAGCAAAACATAATTACTGGAGCTGAGATAATATGAGACCAAATACTGAGGAAAGAAGTGGATATACTTAGGTGCTAAGGATATCCTTGAAGGTTAAGGATATCTAATGCACTACCTTACAAAGAACCTCACGCTGAGAGCTGTCAACTAGCCAACTAAGAAACTTAAAGCGTTAAACAGTATCTCACAGTTGCATGACAGCAGTATGAACCACAAGTTCGCTCTCACCTTGAGTATGCACCACCACCTTGGATCACCTGCTTCCCTTACATCGTATAAGAACTAGTTAAAAAGACATGCACTAAAAAGACCTTTATCAGCACCCTGTTTAACGTACATTAATTATATATACTTGATGTACTTTTATACCACTGACAAACCTTTGATCTTAGTATCCAACTCCCGCAACCCGGTGCTTGCCTGGTCAACCAAGCTCTTGCTGTTGGCGATCCGCTGGTCCATTTTAACCGCTTGTCAACTACGCCATATTTCAACTACATGGCTGAACAAAGTAGAAGAATGTACCACCACTCACCTCAAGCGTCTACTTGCTCAAACTCAATGGACGAGTGACTGCCTTCACACAGTTATACTGCAAGACGGTCAGGCACTCTGAGTGTTAGTTTAACACTTCTCTTCTTAAAGAACATCACTGAAACAGTGATTATTAATTCTACAACTGAGAGAGAGAGAGAGAGAGAGAGAGAGAGAGAGAGAGAGAGAGAGAGAGAGAGAGAGAGAGAGAGAGAGAGAGAGAGAGACAGACAGACAGACAGACAGACAGACAGACAGACAGACAGACAGACAGACAGACAGACAGACAGAGACAGAGAATGTCCACTGCATGAAAGACAGAAAAGGCCTAACAGAGCAGCGCAAGAAACATTCACACAAAACTGGAAAATTTAGGACCAGGTTTGCTCTTGTGTGATACACAGATACATTACAGAAACCTTATTGAACTGCTCATGGAAGACGTATTACTTACACTCTCGCAGCGGTAAAATTAACTTAATGTAGCAGCCAAACACCAATAGATCAGTTGATCACGCGCTCGCGCGGGCAGAACCAGACGCCAAGAGAGCAAATTTCCTGTAAAAGTTACACTGACAATCTCCCTGTACACGATGCACACTGTAAATGTCTCTGTCAACGTAGCACACTGTAAATGTCCCTGTAACGGTGCACAGTAACTGTCCCTGTAAACGTTACAGTGGAAATGTCCCTGTCAACGTTACAGTGTACAATCCGTGCAAGGAGACAGTGACGGTATGTGTGACATGGACTCGCTGCTCGAGTGTCAGCATAATGGCGATCATCGACCAGGTGTCTCACTCTCAAATTTTAAGTTAGTCTGTTGACGCTGACGGCACCGCACCTAGTGTGGCGCAGACACCACAACCTGGCTGATCAGAAACAGTCTGCAGGAACTTGAGTTCCCTCTTAAAGACAGTTAGGGATCTATTGGTAATTCACTTTATATTTGAGGGAATCAGAGACAAGATAAAGGGCGAGGGGATCATCGAAAGTAAAGGGATCTAAGGGACGAGTCAAGGGATCTAGGAGGGGTAAGGAGATCTAGGGAGTTAAGAGAGCTAAGGAATAAAGAGATTTAGGGGGTTAACGGATCTAGGGAGTAAGGAGATCTAGGGGTAATGGGATCTAGGGGTAAAGGGATCTAGGGGTAAAGGGATCTCGAAGTTAAGAGCTCTACGGGCTAAAGGTATCTAAGGGTAAAAGGATTTAGGGATTAAAGGAACCAGTGAAGACAAAACGATCAGAGGGGACGAGGAGAAAGAGAGGAAGTAAAATAATATGAAGTAAAAAGGAGATGGTAGATGTGGAGGAGCAAGTGAAGAATGAAATGTGGATGAGAAAACGAGACAGATGGTAAGAAATGCTGAGCTGAATATGTAGGTAGAGGACGAGGAGGATCTAGAGGAAGAGGAGGATCTAGAGGAAGAGGAGGATCTAGAGGAAGAGGGGGATCTAGAGGGAAAAGGAGGATCTAGAGGAAGAGAGGATCAGAGAAAGGAGATCTAGAGGGAAGAGAAGGATCTAGAGGAAGAGGAGGATCTAGAGGAAGAGGAGGATCTAGAGGAAGAGGAGGATCTAGAGGAAGAGAAGGATCTAGAGGAAGAGGAGGATCTAGAGGAAGAGGAGGATCTAGAGGAAGAGGAGGATCTAGAGGAAGAGAAGGATCTAGAGGAAGAGGAGGGTCTAGAGGAAGAGGAGATCTAGAGAAGAGGAGGGTCTAGAAAAAGACAGGGAGGAGGATCTAGAGGAAGAGGAGGATCTAAGGGAAAAGGAGGTCTAGAGGAAGAGGAGGATCTAGAGGAAGAGGAGGATCTAGAGGAAGAGGAGGATCTAGAGGAAGAGGAGGATCTAGAGGAAGAGGAGGATCTAGAGGAAGAGGAGGATCTAGAGGAAGAGGAGGATCTAGAGGAAGAGGAGGATCTAGAGGGAAAAGGAGGATCTAGAGGAAGAGGAGGATCTAGAGGAAGAGAGATCTAGGGGAAGAGAGGATCTAGAGGGAAAAGGAGGATCTAGAGGAAGAGGAGGATCTAGAGGAAGAGGAGGATCTAGAGGAAGAGGAGGATCTAGAGGAAGAGGAGGATCTAGAGGAAGAGGAGGATCTAGAGAAGAGGAGGATCTAGGGGGAAGAGGAGATCTAGAGGAAAGGAGGATCTAGAGGAAGAGGAGGATCTAGAGGAAGAGGAGGATCTAGAGGAAGAGGAGGATCTAGAGGAAGAGGAGGATCTAGAGGAAGAGGAGGATCTAGAGGAAGAGGAGGATCTAGAGGAAGAGGAGGATCTAGAGGAAGAGGAGGATCTAGAGGAAGAGGAGGATCTAGAGGAAGAGGAGGATCTAGAGGAAGAGGAGGATCTAGAGGAAGAGGAGGATCTAGAGGAAGAGGAGGATCTAGAGGGAAAAGAAGATCTAGAGGAAGAGGAGGACTAGAGGAAAGGAGGATCTAGAGGAGAGAGGATAGGAGATCTAGAGAAGAGAGGATCTAGAGGAAGAGGAGGATCTAAAAGGGAAAAGGAGGATCTGAGGAAGAGGAGGATCTAGAGAAGAGAGGATCTAGAGGAAGAGGAGGATCTAGAGGAAGAGGAGGATCTAGAGGAAGAGGAGGATCTAGAGGAAGAGGAGGATCTAGAGGAAAAGGAGGATCTAGAGGAAGAGAGGATCTAGAGGAAGAGGAGGATCTAGAGGAAGAGAGGACTAGAGGAAAGGATTAGAGGAAGAAGGATCTAAGAAGAGAGGATCTAAGAAGAGGAGGATCTAGAGGAAAGGAGGAAAGGAAAGGAGATCTAGAGGGAAAAGGAGGATCAGAGGAAGAGGAGGATCTAGAGGAAGAAGGATCTAGAGGAAGAGGAGGGTCTAGAGGAAGAGGAGGGTCTAGAGGAAGAGAGGGTCTAGAGGAAGAGGAGGATCTAGAGGAAGAGAAGATCTAGAGGAAGAGGAGGATCTAGAGGAAGAGGGGGATCTAGAGGAAGAGGAAAGGGTCTAGAGAAGAGGAGGATCTAGAGGAAGAGGAGGATCTAGAGGAAGAGGAGGATCTAGAGGAAGAGGAGGATCTAGAGGAAGAGGAGGATCTAGAGGAAGAGGAGGATCTAAGGAAGAGGAGGAACTAGAGGAAAGGGGGATCTAGAGGAAGAGGAGGATCTAGAGGAAGAGAGGATCTAGAGGAAGAGGAGGGTCTAGAGGAAGAGGATTGGGAAAAGAGGATCTAGAGGGAAAAGGAGGATCTAGAGGAAGAGGAGGATCTAGAGGAAAGAAAGGGCTAGAGGGAAAAGGAGGATCTAGAGGGAAAAGGAGGATCTAGAGGAAGAGAGGATCTAGAGGAAGAGAGGATCTAAGGAAAGAGGGTCTAGAGGAGGAGGAACTAGAGGAAGAGGAGGATCTAGAGAAGAAGACTAGAGGAAGGAGGATCTAGAGAAGAGGAGGATCTAGAGGGAAAAGGAGGGTCTAGAGAAGAGGGGATCTAGAGGAAGAGGAGGATCTAGAGGAAGGGAGGATCTAGAAAAAGAGAAGATCTAAGGAAGAGGAGGATCTAGAGGTAGAAAAGGAGGATCTAGAGGAGAGGGGATCTAAGGAAGAGAGGATCTAGAGGAAGAGGAGGGTCTAGAGGAAGAGGAGGATCAGAGGAAGAGGAGGATCTAGAGGAAGAGGGGGGATCTAGAAAAGGAGGATCTAGAAGAAAAAGAGAAAGGATCTAGAGGAAGAGGAGGATCTAGAGGAAGAGAGGATCTAGAGGGAAAAGAGGATCTAGAGAAGAGGAGGATCTAGAGGGAAAAGGAGATCTAGAGGAAGAGGAGGATCTAGAGAAGAGAAGGATCTAGAGGGAAAAGAGGGTCTAGAAGAAGAGAGGATCTAGAGGAAGAGGAAAGGGTCTAGAGGAAAGGGGAAAGGATCTAGAGGGAAAAGGGGGATCTAGAGGAAGAGGAGGATCTAGAGGAAGAGAGGATCTAGAGGAAGAGGGGGATCTAAAGGAGAGGAGATCTAGAGGGGATCAGAGAAAGGGGATCTAGAGGAAGAGGATCTAAAGGGAAAAGGAGGATCTAAGGAAGAGGAGATCTAGAGGAAGAGGAGGATCTAGAGGAGAGAAGGATCTAGAGGAAGAGGAGGATCTAGAGGAAGAGGGGGAAACTAGAGGAAGAGGAGGATCTAGAGGAAGAGGAAGAATCTAGAGGGAAAGAGATCAGAGGGAAAAGGAGATCTAGAGGAAGAGGAGGATCTAGAGGAGAGGGGGATCTAGAGGAAGAGGAGGGTCTAGAGGAAGAGGAGAATCTAGAGGAAAAGGAGGATCTAGAGAAGAGGAGGATCAGGAAGAGAGACTGAGGAAGAACACTAATTAGTTTTTGGGAAAAGGAAAAATCTACGTTATAAAATCTAAAAAAAAACTTCATAGAAGAGAAACCTAGACAATACTGGCAACTAAGACAAGGAAAATCTAAAAACTGTGCAAACTAAGGAAAGATGAACTTAAGGGAAAGGTCACTGAGGTTGTGGGCAGGACCTCATAAAAACGGCAACGGTCAATTTCCCGTTTATTTTTATTCATTTACAGTGCTTATATAGATATATATATAATATATATAATATATAATATAATATAATTATATATAAAATATATATATATATAAGATATAAATTTAATAATACGTGCCTAAAAACTGGCAATTTTCAAAAATCATTTAAAAATTAAGTCCTTTAAAACCGGAAAGATAATTTTTTTCTTTTTTTAAAAAAAAAAAAAAAACTTAAAAAAACCCAACCGGAAAAAAAGGGAAATTTTCCCCCTTATTTTTAAATTTTTTACAGTTTAAATAAAAAAAAATAAATATTTTTTTATTAAAAATTTT